>JAILXH010284076.1:7937-19428 GCA_023558415.1 Piaractus mesopotamicus | reverse complement strand
TTTGGGGAAGACAAATTCTCTGAAGAGAAAACAGAATGAGAGAGAGAGAGAGAGAGAGAGAGAGAGAGAGCAGAAAAACTATATTTACATATCTGTGAGTATGATTTGTTTTCTGTTTTGTTGATTCCATTCCTTGCATTCGGCTTCATCCCCTCACGAACACAGCCACCCTGTAGTTACTTCAACACATTTATTTATCATTTGTCAGTTTGTTCTCTCGCAGAGAGAAATAAATAAATCTGACCTTTCCCCTCTCTGCTGTAAACACACGCAGAGCAGAAGCTCCTGATTCGCTTTTAAGTGTGTTTACCGCTGTGGATTCAACGTCTTGTTAATTGAATAAACTCCACCAAATTTCTGCCTAACAATAAAGGATAAATCTGCTGTGATTGTGAAATCCAGCATGTGACAGATGGTAAAAAAGTGAGCAGTTGCAGAGCCAGTAAACAGGAACTCGATAATGTGCCAGTATTACAGTCACAGCTTGCACAGAAGAAAAAATATATATATATTAAAGTAAAAAAATTTAGAAAGTCAGAGTGTGTCTATATTATGAACACTAAGCTGAATCAACAAAGGCTGGCTAATTCCGCTCTAAGCAGACTGAAATATAATAGGGGTCAAACGGCCAACGCGAATGCAGTGTGGGCGGCAAATATTTTCATGCACTACAGAAGCAGGATCAAACAGTCAGTTGGGCCCCACTGCGGAGTGGCTGGCAGCCCAGTGGAGAAATGAACTATCAGCTGGAAGGTTATGGGTTCAAATCCCAAGACTGGATACTCCTGGTTGTGCGCTTGATCACCAATTAAACAAAGTGAGAGTTTGATACAATGTATACATGTAATCAAGAATAAAACAGGATTTAAAGTACAGATTACAGCAGCTGGATAGAATCCTGACTAAGATAAATAAAACAATCAAGAACGGTTGAGTACAACAAGTGTGCGCCAAGCAACGAAGCTCAACAACTGTTCATTAGCCTAAGGCTGGTTTCAACCCTCATTAGGCTGAAGCCTCTGTCTGAGGGGACAAGCTGAAACAGGTGATGACCAGGATGTGATGGGGCTCAGACATTATGTTCTATAGTTCTGGAGATGTGTGGATCAAGCAAGGTGGGTAGATCGACGCTTATACCAAAGAACGTCAAACATAAATGATAAATCTTGGGAATGCTGCCCGCTAAAGACTTACTTTTTCCCTGGAAGTGTAGCATTGTGCCATTCCAATGAGCCCTCTGGTGCAATCGTATCCCTTTCAGAAGCTTTGTAATCCAGGCTTGAACTACATTGTCTTTTTAGAGACTTTGTAAAAGAAATCCATAATGACAAATCCAACACTGAATGTCTTCTGTGATTATTTATCCATTTCTCCATGTTGAAAAGAGGTATTATTGTTGTTGCACTCCACTGATGCCTTGGGTTGACTTGTTTACCAATAAGAGGCTGTGTTTCTGACTTGTTGACCAATCAGAGGCTTTGTTCCTGACTTGTCAACCAATCAGAGGCTGTGTTTCTGACTTGTCAACCAATCAGAGGCTGTGTTCCTGACTTGTTTACCAATTAGAGGCTGTGTTTCTGACTTGTTGACCAATCAGAGGCTGTGTTCCTGACTTGTCAACCATTTAGAGACTGTGTTTCTGACTTGTTTACCAATTAGAGGCTTTGTTCCTGACTTGTCAACCAATCAGAGGCTGTGTTTCTGACTTGTCAACCAATCAGAGGCTGTGTTCCTGACTTGTTTACCAATTAGAGGCTGTGTTCCTGACTTGTCAACCATTTAGAGACTGTGTTTCTGACTTGTTTACCAATCAGAGGCTGTGTTTCTGACTTGTCAACCAATCAGAGGCTGTGTTCCTGACTTGTCAACCATTTAGAGACTGTGTTTCTGACTTGTTTACCAATTAGAGGCTGTGTTTCTGACTTGTTGATCAAGCAGAGGCTGTGTTCCTGACTTGTCGACCAATCAGAGGCTGTGTTCCTGACTTGTCAACCATTTAGAGACTGTGCTCCTGACTTGTCAACCAATCAGAGGCTGTGTTCCTGACTTGTTGACCAATCAGAGGCTGTGTTTCTGACGTGTTGACCAGTCAGAGGCTGTGTTCCTGACTTGTTTACCAATCAGAGGCTGTGTTTCTGACGTGTTGACCAAGCAGAGGCTGTGTTTCTGACTTGTCAACCAGTTGGAGACTGTGTTCCTGACTTGTCGACCAATCAGAGGCTGTGTTCCTGACTTGTCAATCATTTAGAGGCTGTGCTCCTGACTTGTCAACCAATCAGAGGCTGTGTTCCTGACGTGTTGACCATGCAGAGGCTGTGTTCCTGACTTGTCAACCATTTGGAGACTGTGTTCCTGACTTGTCGACCAATCAGAGGCTGTGTTCCTGATTTGTTGATCAATCAGAGGCTGTGTTTCTTATTTGTTGACCAATCAGAGGCTGTGTTCCTGGCTTGTCGATGTCACAACACTACCCTTTCAGGCAAAATTAAAGTCTCTAGCATGCAATGTTCCCAAGATATTCTTTCACGTGCGACGTCCTTCCACATACGTCATTGTCAACCTGCAAGGGTTAACCTCAGTGGTCTTTTCTGCAGATCTGATGACATGCTGGAGCTTGAGAACATCATGTTTGGTGGTAGAGCTGCACCAGACTATGACTGATGTGCTGACGACAGACTCTGCGATAGCTGTTCTGAGATCTCTATGTATCTCTCTGTAAGTTATTGTGGGAGTAAGTGTTGGAGAAAGTACATCCGGTGCTGGACTTTCTTTGTGATGGAGTTGATACCCGTTTTAGGTCCCTGGTGATCGTTGTTCACATCCGGTGCTGGACTTTCTTTGTGACGGAGTTGATACCCGTTTTAGGTCCCTGGTGATCGTTGTTCACCTTGTTCAACTTGAAGGACTTCACAGCCAGTCCTGTCGATGACGGTGAGGGCTGTCAGGGGGTGGGTAGTAAGTCCACCATCTTCACTTTCAGTAGAAAGGTAGAAGTTGTTGTGACTGCTCCACAGGACCAGCTGTTCAACCCATCTGTAAGCAGACTCTTCACCGTCCTGTAGTGTCATCTGCAAACTTTAGGATATGTAACAGTAGCAGAATGGTCGTATCATACAGTCTCAGCTCTGGCATGCCAATGGTAGCATAAAAAAGGAACTAGCGGTTTTCTCTTCTTCGTAAACATCAGGTGTTTGCATATTAACACAGTGCTATTCCTGGGTAGCTTATGGAACAATGGCATGACTGTAGAGGAGCACTTTTGAACACAATGAAAAGAACGCTGTGCGTTCCACCGCAATCCTCCTGTGTTGTCAGACACAGGTTTTCCATTTCTGAATCTTCATTCAGATGGCTTTGCCACTGCAGGGCTCAGGGGAGATTAGTGCTATAGGCATGCAGGCAGAGGAAGAGAGCAGGTTAGACTTTTGTTTATGAACAAGTAAGTACGGAGGATTTTGCAGACTGCTGACTTGCCCGACTCATGACTTCAAAATCCATTTTCTTGAAGGGCACATGGGATTATGAATGACTCTACTGTATCCTGGAAGTCCCTCTCACATGAATTATTAAAGCTGTTTACATTGTTTTCGTACAGTGGAAGCTGCATGTGACTTTAACACTCTTGACAAAAAGTTATAAAAAGTCTAGAGCCTGCTAAACCACTAAGAAGAACCAAGACTCAGAAAGTAGAAACTTCCTAAGAGCATTTTCACACTACTTGCCCTGGGAGTTTGGTATGTTTGGTTGAGTGTGAAAGCTGTTTACGAGCCCAGGATTGGTCCACAAAACTGATCTCTGGTCCTCCTGAAATCAGTGGCCTTGGGTTCGCTTCCAAACTCACTCAAACCCACTGCGCGTACAGAAGCTATTTGCTCCCAGCACCACGTGGGAGGTTGCATGATCGGTTCATTTGGTAACGTGACTGCTTCCCCTGCGTGGCTAAAAACCTTCCAAATATGAGAACAGCTCCTTGTTTGCTGGTGCTCCTCCATGGCAAAATGCCATTTATCCAAAAAGGCTGATATTTCCCGCTTAAGTGTTTGTATTCAAGGAAATTAATAAAAAGCATTAAATTAATTAAGTGCCTACCATTTTGAAAACCTGTGGCCAGAAAAGTGGCATATAGAATTGTACAATTGATCCACGGTTCAAAGGAAATTTTTGCATTTGAAAGCAAACAGGCAAAAATGAGCCCCTCCCACAAATGAGCCCAGAATTGGTTCTAGGCGTGGACTCAAGTATTCGAGAAATGCCCTAAGAGTATGAAGAAGAACCTCTAAGAGCAACCACCTCTAAGACTCAAAAGGAAAAACTCCTTAAGAGCATGAGGAGGAACCACTGAGTGGAACCGAGAATCAAAAGGGAAAACAGCCCTAAGAGCCTAAGAGCATGAAGAATGGCAGAGAGGAACTGAGAAGAAGAACTTGAAAAACTCTGTTATTTTAAAAGCATAAGGAAGAACCAATCAGCCAATCAATCCATGGTTTTGTAAGGATTAGTGATGACCCGACCCCCTCCCTACAGCGAACCCAGAATCAGATGTGTGGACCTAAGTGTAAAATGTCTTTTATTAGCACTTCATTGTCCGTAAGACTTATAAAAGGCGACACTGATTCTGGACCAGCAACCTCACTCTAAGAAGCCTGTTTGTTAAATATGAGTCTGACCTCATATGAGGAAGCGGTGAGAGATCAGCAGAGCAGTGATGTAAGGACACTGTGTGCGGGAGATATGTCATCGCTAGCGCCACTAGCGCCCTGCCAGCCGATCAGGATCCAGCATGATGCACATCGCTAACACTGCCTGTACCTGACCTTGGCCACTTCTGACAGTTAGGTTGAGTTGTGTCGGGTTGGGGGGACGGCGGGGCTTGGTGGCAGAAAGGTCTTCATGATAGCCTGTCATAGCCCGAAGACCCACACGGCAGCGCAGCTTGTTGCTAACCCAAGCAGAATGCTAACTAGCTCAGGGCCAGAGGGCAGCACGCTAGCGGTTCAGACTAAAGGGTGCTAGCGGTGAGCATCCAGCAGCAGCTGGCGTGTCCTCCAGAGAGATCTGCCACGTCAGGGCTGAAATGACCTCTCCAACCCCCAGCTGGTGCCCACAGATGGCCCAAAGCACTCCGAATGGATAGCATCGCCGTCTTAGCCATACATGAACCAATGCTAAATCCCTGATTATACATTAGCTGGGTCAAAATGACCTCCAGTGAAGCACCATTGGGGTCTGATGGTGTACTGTCCTTCTGTGAAAGCTTCATATCAGGCTGCTGGTGGTCGTATCAGTATGCATGTCCACTAACCTCGATCAAAAACTCATTTGCAACCTGCTCAACAAATTTAGCTGATATGTATGTTAATTAGGACTCACTGTTGATTCACTTTGAAGTCAGCAGCTCAGTAATAGCCTTTTTGACTTCAAATTGACTAAGAGAATAGATTACTGCTAACTGACACCGGCATGGGAAGTAAATCATAGCTAACAGACAGTGACTAAGCTAATACTGCGCTACCGCTAACTAATGCTAATTGGTAGTGGCAGGGAGCCTGAGCAGCACAGATAATCTTTAGCTAAGTGTGGCTTTAAAATCAATGCAGCTGATTTAGTAACAGTCATGGCAGATCAGCATACGTCTCCGTTATTTGGGGAAAGGATTATCTTTCAGTAAGAAATGGTGTTCCTGTGGGAGTAGATTTCAATGGTGTTTTTCAAGAGAGAAATAAAACTTTTATCTTATACTTTTCTGTAGATTTATGTAATAGAATTGGATACATTAGTTAATTAGGATGTTATTTTTTGTTTCTAAGTGATACATCTTGCCTCCAGGTCCTAACCCCATTGCCTGTTATTGACTTCTTCAGGTTCGGAAACGTCTGTAAACCAAACTAACCTCATCTTGAACGGCAAGAAAACACCACTAAGCTCAACCCCTTTCAACTCTCTCACACAAGAGCAAAGTCATGTTCAATGCCGAAGTGTCGGGGTGCCACGCAGACATCAAACCCGATGTTGTTTCTGCGTTAGAGGAGCACACTGAGGGGATTCTGCTCTATTTTTTCAACACAGCACTGAAATTTTCTGTTCCATAATGCATTGCTGAAGTGCAGCATCCCAAGCACTGTCAACCAGCCTGATGTTGTCAATTTTGATATTTTCCCTCCTGATTCTCTGGGACACAGTGTAACAAAACAAAACTAAGAGGAAGGATTACTGAGCCGAGGAAATCTATCAAGAATCGACAGCTGAAAACGAGTAGAGTGCCAAGTTGTTCTGTCAAATTGCTCATTTTCCATTCATTGCCTAATGTTCTGTTTAAAAATAATGAAAAAATATAGTTCTTCATGGTTTCCCCAAGCTGAATTCCGAAGTGCCTCCATCATAAAAACAGAAAACTCTTTTTTTTTAATATAGAACTCACTCACTCGTACATGTTTAGCAGTCTGAAATTTCTCCACAACAAGAGCCATCAGCATGCACTTTTTGTCATGAACCCAAACCAGCAGGAGGTCACGAAAGTGTTGGCAGCTACTACTTTCAAAATGAGACGTGAAATAGTTTATTGTCAATACACGATGTCATTAAAGAGTTCCGTTCGATACGTTAATGCCCAACTAGTAAGTGGGTCTAAGCTGTGCATTTGCGGGAGGCTTGGAGGGGGGATACAGACAGACAAATAGATGGATGGATGGATGGAAGGATGAATAGATTCTATAACAAGAAACAAGAAAATACTGAGTTGATTATTGTTAGATATTCTTAAGGTGTAGCTACAGGGTTTTGGTGACAGTGTGCTCAAGCAAAATGGAAAACATTTTTCCATCTAACCATAAAAACCTATTATATTACTGTGATACTGTGATGTGTGATTTCCTGACATGTACTCTCCTAAAGACCTCCAATAAACAGCATCATAAAACAATGACATTATAAGTAGTCTTGTTACTGTAGATTACTACCTTCTTTCCATGAGCTGCAATCCCTCTGTGAGCCTGCCCTGTATGGCAGCACATTTATTTTGCCTGAGGTACATTTTGAACAAAACATCTGACCTTTAACTACATTGATTTTCTTGGAACTGCAGCTATGATGGCCTGGTGCAGTTACTTTTCAGCATGCATCTACAGAGCTGTGTACAGTGGTCATTTTAAAGTGGGATTCACGTCTTTTCCGTAGCTTCATGCATAATAGCTTTCATTTGAACTTACAACGTAAGCTGTGTATACTAATAAGTGGAAATATAAATAGGTAAATTCAGCATAAGCCAAACAATAATTTGCATTTTTAGTTTTTGTTGTTTTGCATGGAGATAATCAGAAAATGCAGTGCAGAACTGAAGTTATTGCTTCAGAATTAAGTGAATTGATAATCATTTATCTAGACGATAATTACATTAATAATAGCAACAATACTTAAGAATTGTATAAACGGAATTTTGCAGTAAAAAAAGTAATATTTCATGTATTCTAAGGTTCAAGTGTTACTCTGTGCACTGCAAGCAATACTACTTTCAATATTCAAGACATTTTCTCAGTATTCCTTGCCACCACACAGTGACCAGAGCTATTTTTATCTTAACATATTACTATTAGTTACAAGTAACTGCAGCTTTGCCTCTCTGTGTGAAAGTCTCCGCTGTGGCCTCAGCATGAAGGCCGGAAGAAAAACTGTGCGCAGCCCACAATAGCAGCTAATGATCCGCTCAGAGTTAGTCTCTGACCAGCTGGACGCAGCGACAAACAGGGGCTACGGGGAACCAGGGGGAGTGTGCATGTGTCTGTCTCCACAGGCACATCTAATGAGGACAGATAGTCCATTGCAGACGAGACCTCCTCCTCCGCTGCCTCCACAAACTGAAAACCCAAAGTGCCAGAGTGCAAGCCAGCCTGAAGCTAGCACACCTGATGCTAACTGCCTTTGATTAATCGCTTTTGCTTGTCCGTTTCATATCATAACTCTGTAAACACAAAAAAAAAAGGCCTTCCTGGTGATGAGGAATGCTGGGAAATTGAGTGCGGCGAAGCTTGAACGCCTTCAATAAACGCTAGACACCGTTAACGACCCTGGACAGATCCATAAATCTCCCTGCTATCGCGACACCTCCTCCGGCAGGCTGCTTGCCAGCGCTAACGTGGATCATGCAAGGCCTGTACAGTTAATCTGAACAACTGCCACTCACCACCAATGTAAAATGGCATGGCGTCGCGCTCCAAACCCACATGCTTGTGTCGAAACCCGAGCACTATCTGGCGCTGGAATCTGATTGGCAATTACACCCTCTGTTCCCATTCCAGAGCATTCTACTCTGAACCTTTATCTGCGGCAGACGGCAAATAGCTTCTGACTCCCAGCCTCGCCTTAATTACGGATGATAAAGAACTCTGGACGGCGCGAAAAAGAAAGGAACCGAAACAGCTGGTGTTGAGATAGCACATAAAGTTAGTAGATAAAAAATCCATTTTGCGCGTTCGGGGAGAAAGATGGGGAGATAAATCAGCCAAGAGTGCAATTTTTGGCCTTGTTAACTTATTTAGAAAAGGACGTGTTCGGGAGGTTTGGAGGCGAGGCGAAAAAAGTGAACTCGGATCGTTCTTTGAATCTCGGATTGCCGTGTTCGGCCTGTGAGGAATGCCCCTGAACCTTAATCCTCTGGGAGAGATTAAGCCCCACAGTGGAGATACAGTGCTAAGCGGCCTCTAGAAAGAAGAGGTAAACAGGTCCTCAGAGTGCTGCAACAGAATCAGCCCCTCTGGCAGAGATGAGCAGATAAGGTCCCATGGTCCGAGATAGAAAGGATCCTCATGGCGCGGGTCAAGAATGCTCCAGAGGGTGAGCAAGCCTCACAGCAGAGACAGCAGAAAAAAAAGAAAAAAAAAACATAATAGGGGGAAGGGAGAAAATAGAGAAGGTGAATGCAGTCCTGCACAGAGAAGTCTCTCTTAGAGATGACCATGTCCTACAACTCCGTATAAGCACCACTCGAATGGAGAAATTGTAAAGCGTTGGCTTTCCACAAAAAAACCTACCCTAATCTACCCAAATGTAGCAAGGACTAAAAGTTCAGATCTACACTTTCCACAAAATTCCTAAAATGACAACATGTCAGTGGTAATTGCTAGTAACATTAGCCGGAGAAGCAGTTTGAGTGGCTTTTGTGATCCAGGACTAACCATTCAACATCAGTACCTCGCCTCATTATTACTCTTTTGGCCGAATGCAATCAAAATAAAAAGCAAATGCCATTGCTGCCTAAAATCACAGCTCATAAAAGAACTAATAAACAAACTGATAAACAATCACTCCATGCAAAAAGAAGAAAATAAAGAGCAACAAGTTAGTCCTTTGAGTAATAATGGATTAAAACTAGCAAAAACTGTTAAATGCATGTAAATAAACTGTACATATACTGTATTGAAACACTGCTGCTATGCATTTACAGAAATAGAATATAAATTCGCAACAGCAAACGATCACTTTTATTTCACAGATATTTATTTTTATTTTAATGGTTGCTACTGTTACTACAACAGTATGTCAGAATAACTAGTTGAACTACTGATACTGTTGAACTATATTAAAAGGTAGCATTTTGAAGAAATTAAATAATGGTAATTTCACAGATTTTGAGAAAACATACTTTTAGTGTTAATGGGCTGGTCAAGTCTGGCATCCCTACTGCTGGACTTTTTACCTTTTTTTTCTTCACAGGTTTTTATTACAGTGTACATTTGTCTTTTTTTGCTCCAATTTGAGCCTAAATAGCAACATTCTATTTATAAACTGGTGCATTTTGTTACAGATTTGTGAGTGAACAAGCTTCATTTACTCTCAATGATTCAATATAATTATTTTCTTTGTTCGAACTTAAAAAATGATGTGATTTCCACAAAGTGACCAAAGTTTCCATCTTTTGCCACAGACATCCAGTGAGAGCAACAATGGCTGCAGGTATATATTATACATAACATACATACAGTCAGCGAGTGTATACATCATTCAATGAGTGTATATATTATATTTACAGCCAATAGGTGTATATATATCATAATATCATCATCATACATACAGTCAGTGAGTGTATATATCATATATTTTTATATCATATATTCAGTTAGTGTATAGTGTATATACACTTAACATATATATCATGCATACAGTCAATGAGTGTATATATCATATATTTTATACATACAATCAATGAGTGAATATTTTATATGCAAGATATATATACAGTCAGTGCTTCAGCTCCTCTGTGACTGTGGCCTCTCGGTCTTGTTCATTCAGCTTGTGGATTGTTGTTACAGTGAGGCTCTCGGGGGGCAACTAGAGGTCCATTAAGCTGCTGTATTTGTCAGTTTTCTGCAGGTTGATTTGTCCATAGTTCTCTTGCAAGTGCTGTCCAGCATAGTCTGCTAAAGGTGCTGAAAGGATCTTTTTGAAAGACATTTAAAAGCTTAAATCACAGCATATACAACGCGCTGCAACTGGGCTTCAGCCATCACTGTATGGATGGTTCAAAGTAGGAAAACGGTTATATCAGTGATAACACATCAGCTTTGATGGTACTTTCTAACAGTTGTGCTGGCACTTTTGTTCAACTGATTCTTTTAGCAATATATTCGAGGACCTTTTACAGTCATATATTCAAATATATGTTCATATGAATGCATATGAAAGTAGGACCTGTTTTACATACTGAGAAAGAGATACTTTCCTCCACTGTTAGGAAAAAGACTGTGGTATATGTGGAGGTATGTGAAGGTTAGACTTAGTCAGATCACCCCCCCCCCCAGTCACCTTCTTCTGCTCCCTCCAGCGTCTGCGCAGCTTGATGTCCAGTCTGTGGGCAGCGGTGGCCCACTGAGAGGCCAGCCTGCGGATGCGCCGCTTCATAAAACTCAGAGACTCCTTCCCCGTCCCCACCTGATCCAGCAGAGCGCTCAGGTCTGTACGGAACGCAGCCTGCAGAAGAGAGGGAGAGTGATGAAGAAAAAAACAGGCCTCATTCACCAACCGTTCTTAAGAAGAAATTACATTTTTTAAAACCCATTTACACAGTTTTCACAAAGATTCTGACGTTCACCAGTGTTTTCTTATTTGGGATTCAATTTTAGGTCAGAACAGAATTTTTTACACATTCAAGAGCACAAAGGTGTGAGCAGTTCTGTGGTTTGAGAACACGTCATGAGTCTGACGTAGGCTTTTTCTTAAGACTTTTCTCAAGAACACATTTAAGAAGAAATTTAGCAAGGTGTTCGTGAATGATGCTCAATCTCTTCATTCAATCGTCACAGTTCTGAAAGTGTTAGTCGAACAGCCGAGACACGTTTGGTGTCTGAAGTTTGCATCTTTAGTTTTGCACTGGCGCTGCAAAGATAATGTAGCTACAACCCCAAACCAGAAAACGTTTGGACAGAAAATGCAAATATAGAAAAAAAGTAGTCATTTCTAAAATGTATTTTTACTTGTATTGCATAATTAAAAGATTCAAAGA
>JAILXH010284059.1:3770-18456 GCA_023558415.1 Piaractus mesopotamicus | reverse complement strand
TTGCATCTTTCCCTGAAATGGATGAAGGTTTGTGAAATGAGATCAGAAAGTCATAGAAGTGAAGCTGTCACAACTGCGCTTGTATTTTGTATTATGGAACATTTTTATGATACAAAGTCTATGCACATAGAAACAGTTTGAACGAGGGTCAGTTAAACAATTTTTTCCAGCACTGTGTAAAACCATCTCATTAAAAAAAATATCCAGATTCAGTTCCAAACTCTCAAAAGTTTGCACAGCCTGAAGATGTTCAGTGTTTAAATAAAACATTCTGCATTAATTTGAGAACTTTTCTCAAAATGCAGCTGTTATGATCTGCAGTTGAGCCAGCAAACCATGAAGAAAACGTAAGGTATGTAATAGCATGGTCTACCAGCCCTGTAAAAACCATATCCAAAAAACGACCTGCATAGTTTTGAATAGGTTTATCGTGCCCAGGTGTGCACGGCATCTGATGGTCTCCAGCTACAGCCTCTGCAGGCCAGTGTGTATGCAGCTGTTAATGTCTAAAAAAAAAGAGAATGGCTTGGCCGTAATGTCAGTCCACAGAGGAAATGCTACTATCAGATCGGCCTTAGCCTTTGACTGCGATTTCAAGACAAATAAATAATGGACACAAGCAATAGGGAGGGTCACTTCCTGACCTGAGTCTGCAGACTGTGGAGATGTTATCATATAGGTACTGCCTTTGCACAAACCATTTCCCAATGCTCCATGCTCCATTCATTTTTGGGGGTTTCCCCATGCCACCATGCAACTCATTACTTAACGGAACAGTAGAGAAAATTTTTTTAATTATCTTCATAAATCAGTTTCATATACGTTTTATTAACCAACACACATTATTGTAACTCATCTTGTTTTTAAATCAGGTTATCAAAAATTCAGAAGCTCTAGATATTAAAATCTCATGCCCAATTCATCAAATATGACATGTGCGATTATGTTTATTGTTGCAAATTACAAGCGCACTTATCAGATGATAGACCCTCTATGTAAAGTGAAAAATTGAAAACAAAGTGTGAAATCAAATAAACCTTTTGAATACTTGTTTTTTGCATTTGTAGCTCTTTTAAAGTTTCATGTTTGGTGTTTCTATGTGATTACTGAATTCCTTTCACTTGAAGAGTTGGTGTTTTATTGTGATTATTGAGCTCCTTCATTGGCTGGTACTTTCAGGGGTATATTAAACTCCTTTCAAAGTTTATTGTTTGGCATTTACCGTGTGATTATTGTTTAAAGTTTACTGCTGTCACTGTGATTTCTGAGCTCTATTAATGTTTGTTTTTATATTTTAATGTTACATGAGCTCCTTGAAAGTGTACTGTTTTGTATTTTTATTGTTATTATTGAGCTCTATTAAAGTTTACTGTTGGGTACTTTCAGTGTAATTACTGAGCAACAGTCAACATAAAATGCTCAGTTGATCTGATCACAATTCTCAGACTGCATCTTTTGCTTTATACTGTTAACAAGAAAGCTGTTTGTAGGTTTGCCTCCTGCAGAGTGTGAACCACCCACTTCTTTACCATACACATAATCACAGTGGTGGGGCCTTGGGGAATCTCCTGATGAGGAATGTTGGGAAACTGTTGCTCATTTTGAGCGGGTGGGATGTGGGGGTGCAACATCAACATCCTGTTTCCCTCTTTCTGGACACTCCGTACACTCGGAGACTGGAATGCCCTACAAACCGGCTGCAATGGGCTGGATTAAACGGGACACCCACTAACCCTGTGACCCCACATGCTTAACTCCTCTGCATTTGCTTTTTTCACTTTCCTTGGTTCCAGCGAGCCAAGAGGTCCCCAGTTAAGCTTGACTGCTGTGGTGAAATATAATCCATGTCACTCAGGAGATTTATCAGCTAGACATGCATCAGAAAAGATACATAAGGTCTGCAAGATGAATGCAGTTGTGATTATGAATAAACAGTAAAAATATGACGTGTTCTGAACAAAAATGGGAAGCTAATTAGTTGGGTAATTTTTTCTAATCCGGTACACAAGATGCTTGTACTATTTCACTCTGTCAGTGGCTGCTTATGCTCTCCAGTTCGGATAGTCCTGCCAACATTGGCTCACTGCAGTTAATTTCTCCATTAATTTTCCATTGTAACCTCTTTGATACAGTGGCCTTTCAGTGCTCTTAGACATGCAGTGTGTAAGCAGGATGTCAAGCTCAAGCCACGTGTACAGTATTTTAGTAGAATTTGTCCTGAAACAGCCAAAAACTGACGTGTCCTTGGAATGCAATTTCATGGAGTCTTAGTACTATAATTTTAGATGTTATCAGAAGTGTAACTACTGGGGGACAGGGGGTGCAGTCTCACAGGGGGCCATGGAGCAGGAGGGCCTGTGGCAACCAAGCCCCCTAAAATCTTTATTGGGCCCCTTATATAGACATTAAAAATATTATTATTAAAAGTATAGGGAAAATGGGACTCCTAACAACAATGTAAGATCTAGTAGACCTCCAAATCTGCCATCGTCAGATAAACGGCATATAAATCTTTCATTCTTTAGATAGGAGAACATCAAACTTAATTTTTGCCTCACATCTGCAAGAATTCACAGGTGTTTCTTTCAATCCTTCAACTGCAAAGACTATGAGTCTGAAATGATGTTTAGCTGTAAAGAAGCTGTAAGTGAGAAAAGGAAGTAGACAAAAAAGAACATTTGCAAATTACACAAACAGTCTGCTGGAGTTCTCAAAATAATGGACTGAACGTCAGAGTCTAGACCTCAACATCAGTGAATGTGTTTGGGATTACTTGAATTGTAAGAAATAGAAAATACAACCAATGTCTAAGACTGAACTTGAAAACCGTGGACAAGTATCCCTGCAGATTTCTTTGAAAAACTTAAAACAAGTAAATAAATAAAGAGTGGTCTCTGACTCACAAGATAGCTTCCACTGGCACTACACAAACAGGTATGAGGTCTATTTATCTACCTCTTATTCATAATGCATCTTGTCAATGGTGACCAGAGGTGGGCAGTAACTACTTACTAAGAATGTACTAATATGTACAAAGTACAATATTGATGAATTTGTACTCTCTTAAGTATTTTCAAATCACTATACTTTTATTCAGATACATTTTAGCCATTCACATTTAGTGACTAATTCCTTTATTGTGTTCAATTTATTATGTTTTGTTGGTGACACATCTGTACTGCTTTGTGACTGGCCTCCGGAGCTTTAGCATTTTATTTTAGACCTAAAGGACACGGAAAAAGAAGAATGGAGCCTAACAAACTTAATTTCTTTGCTGATAGATTCTGGATTTACCAAGAAGTTCCACTGCAGTTCTATAAGTTACTCAGACCTTGAGTGGTTTTTGACCCAATATTTTTGTACTTCAGATTGTTTTTGGAAGGTACTTTCAATTTTAGTTGAATCATTATTTTACCTAAGTATCAACACTTTTACCTGAGTATGAATTTAGGCTGTTCTACCCACGTCTGATACCATTTTCAAACAGATCCTTCACAACCTGCAAGGTGACAGATTCATCATTAAACATTTTAACATCTTAAATAGGTAGTCTAATGTAAACATTTAGGTTAATGTTAGATCCTAGTGGGTGGAATGGCATGTCTAGAGAGAATCAACTTGTTTGAGGCATAACAATAGTGACTAAACGGGCAAATGACATTTTTAAAATTGTATTTATTGAAAGAAATGTTCATATGGGGGGGCCATTAATTTTTTTGCACTGCTGGGACCCATAAGTTCCTAGTTACACCAGTGGATGTTACATAACATCTAACCCTTTAGCGACTTTCTCTTGGCTTCAGTTCTCCTTCAGAGTGCTCTAATGAGTAGACCAACCCTGTATTAGTCTCAGAAATTCCACAAACATTTCAGGGGGAAAACCTTTTTTTGTCCCATTCCCCCTACCATCAAACACTAGGCAAAGGTATCCTCTCTCTGGTCTGCTTTCCTCCATCACTGCCTCTCTGGCTTTTCAATTAATGCCTAGCTATAGGATTGTTTCATCTATAAAACCTTCTCGCTCCGGCAGGCAAGCCAGGTTTGGAAGTCTAGGATGACCTCTCTTTATTACCTCAGCCCTCTGCTCAGGTAATATGTGGTGTGGGTAGCATATGCTCCCTCCATTACTGCTGATCTATATAGCATCTGCCCTTTTCTCTCTATGGACCTCGCTTGCCTGGATGTGGAAACCTTCATACATACCTAGAACCTCTCTTTCATGCTGCAGAGGCGTATTTGGATAAAGAGTGCTGGACAGAAAATGAGTAACGAATAGCAAAGCTGCGATAGCTGTCTATGCTATAGCATTCTGTCCTGACCCTGTGGAATCTGGACAATCCACAGGTTGACTTATGAAGGCAAACTAATACCTTCATTCCATAGATTTCAATGTGTGTAGTAAGGAGAAAAGATTTGAAATTATACTGAGGACCTCGCAATTTACCTGTCCATGTTCCGCCCACAAAAGCATTCTTTCCTAGAAAGTGTTGCTGGGTTATATAAGCTTTACAGAAGGTTGGCAAAAGTGCCATTCAATCTAATGAGAAGTCATAGTTTTTGTCAAAATATGGATTTTTGAGTATGTTATTATTTTGAAATGATGCATGTAAAAGGTCACTCTGATGGATAAATGTAATTGAGCATGGTGATAAATTGCCATTTCCAACCAGCTTAGTTGCGAATTGGCTACAACAACGTAGTCCAGCTAAGTAGTGTATCTTTTAAAGGGCCCATTTCATGGCAAAAAAAAAAAACCTTGCTTTTTTAAGTTGATTAAGAGCGATGTAGTGTGTAAACATTACTGAAGTTTAAAATTCACTCTTCAGTCCATACAGTCCATAGATATAAACTAAGTGGCAAAAAAACCCAAAACATTTTGAATTAATCGTTTCTATGATGTCATAAAAAACCAACACATTTACAGGTATCCCCTTGTTTAGCCTACAGTGGTTTAGCCCCGGCCATTCATGCTGAGGTTATACGGAGTGTTTTAGTCTAAACTGCTTTGTGAATGAGGCAGAACACAGGGCAGCTAATCAGAAAAAAGGTTGTTTACATATATCAGTCTTAGTGGTATGGTGACAAAAGCAGCCTGTTTGATTCTAAAAGGATAAAGTTATTCTAAGGGATCTGTTATGTAGTAAATCTAAACTTCAACCTAAATTTATTGGTAACACTTTACAATAAGCATGTATTCATATTTAACTAATGCTTTTATCACATTAAATTAATTCATGGACCAATACTTAACACATCAGGAAATAATGAAGTGTATGTGTCAATAAAGAACTGAATCAAATATGAATAACCGTTAATAAAGGCAGACATTAATTATTAACATAATTCTAACTCAGTCTGTTAATTAATACCGTGACTTAATATATTAATTAGGACCCTTTCTATAATGCATAATGTCTGATGGAGATGATGTAGGTTAACCACATTACAGGCTTTTAACCAATACACTAATCTGCAGGAAACTCAATGGCATCACTGTGTGAACATTTTATAATTAATGAATTATCAGAAATTTCATTACAATTACATGACAAGGGGTGGACTCAGTTTCATGTAATGATGATTTACTTAATCAGTAATAACATGCCAGGAAAAAAGACAGTATGTAACAATACATTTGATAATGATATATGATACAATTCATTGCTTAACATGTCTGTACATCATTAGTCATTACATTTATATATCATGTAAAGTGTCTAAATTCATCATTTTATTATGATGTGCTCCGCCAAGTAAAATCATGATGTAAATATGTATTTACATATAGTTAATACATCCATATATCATTAATTTACAGCTTATAAGAAATTCAGTGAAATGATCGAAAAGCACTACACAGACTTATCAGTGAAGATCATTTATTGAAACACACAATTTTAACGTTCGCTAAGGCTGCATAGCCCACAGGGTATTTATGTTCAGGCATAATTTCAGTCGCACACAGAGGGGCTCTCACTCGACACATGCGCTCTGCAGCGCCGTGTTTCTGCTGCAGTAGCATTTGTGCTAATTTGTAAAGCTTTCCAGTCTTATTTACCGTCGATTAATGAGATTTTAGCCTTTGGGAAAATTTTTGTTCAGTATTAGAAGCACTAACTGATAAAGGCAGAACAAAAGAATGGCAGTAAATAAGGTTGGATAGTATTGAATTAGCACAGATGCTAGTCTTTCTGGCTGCATCCTGTCCACATTTAATGAATGATATATTAATGTATGACCCACAACATGTTAATGTATATTTACACCATGACTTTACATGGTGGGGCACATCATCATTACTTAATGCTGAACGTAGAACAAATAGACTACATATAAATATGTTAACTAATGATATTAACTAATAGAATGTAATTCTAAAGTAAAGTATAACACAACACATACAAAATTATACATTCTTTAATATTCTGAGCATGTTAGTAGGTTGCATTTTTTGACGTTGGTTGTATGCCTATAATGTGGATAATGTATAAATACGTTAAGCCATAAATTTGCTAAGTTATCATTACATACCCACTTTTTTCCTGTCGCATCATTATTGATTAAATAAATAAACAGCACATCGAGCAATTTCTTCAATCTGAGCTCAGCCCCCAAACAATTTTAAAAATCTGTAATATTGCGTTTTAGTAACCATACTTAACCTGCTGGATGCAAGCCACTGATTTTCCGGCAGATGACTTATTAGCCTAATGTGTTGTATTATAATTTGTGTTAACCTACATCATCTCCAAACAAACATTATGCATTATAGAAAGGGTTTTAAATAATATATCAAGTCATGGTATTCATTAATAGAAGGAGTTAGAAATATGTTAATACTTAATAATTACCTTTATTTATGACTATTTATATCTGACACACTTCTTTATTAATGTATACATTTCATTATTTCCTGATGTATTAAGTATTAGTCTATGAATTAACTCACTGTGATGAAAGCATTAGTTAAGTATTAATACATGTGGACCAGTATTGTAAAGTGTTACCAATTCATTCAGTTGAATGAACGAACATTTGCTAAGAAGGAACACATTTGTGGGCAGAGCATGGACAAATTAATTCCAGCTGAGTTATCTGGAGCTATTTGTAGTCCATCATTTTACTGACAAAAGTTTACTTTAAGCTTGACTTCTGCAGTAGTAGGCAACATGAATAGGCTAGCTTTAATAATACTCCGCTACTGTGTCCATTTCTTTAGTGAACGTCATCACTGTAATATCACAACTCCCTTTTTGTTTTTGTTGTTGTTGTAAATTGAAAATGGAAATGTTGGAATAGAGAAAATAACACTTTTCTCACATTAATGTATTTTAATGTGAGGTAAGAATGTTTATTCACTCTTTTGTAAAATGTTGGAGATACAAAGTTTTGTTAATACAGCAACAATATGGGAGCTGCAGGACCAGTCTACTTTTTGTCTTTCCTGTTATGAAGTATCATATATCGTTCGGCACACGATGGGATCACACGAAGAGGCCTGCTAAAAATCTGAACCCTGAAACCTCCTGTGGATATTGCACATGCCATAGATCATTCTTAAGCAGGCAATATGCATCGGACTGTCCAATTTCACTTGGCTTCAGCCTTAAAACAGCTTCTCTCACCTTAGTCACACCTATTGTGCCTCGTTCAGTGGTGATTATGGGCTCTGCGAAAACAAGGTGTCAAGTTGAGGTCCCATTCGCTGTATGTGTGCACATTTAATGGGCCCCATAGTTTGTTTATTGACCCTGAGTGCCAAGGCATGTCTTCCCCTATGGAGGCCCCTGAGCAGGAGGCACTGGCCACTCAGGATTCATTAGACATACTGAAGCTATTAGCCACAGCCATGTGGCCTGCTGATTCACCCAAGCAAATTCTCAAGGTTTTTTTTTTTCATCTTCTGGAAAGTGTTCTCTATTACCCACAGTTTCTTTATTTTAGGTCCTGAGCTCCTCTCGCTAAGAACCAGCTGATTTCCTGCAGGGCCATCTGTACTGAGGACGCACTTCATCACAACCCTCTGAATGGCTGTATGACTGCAGGAGAAAATATACAGAACACATTTTGGATTTATTTAATCCTTTTTGCATTGTGGAACGGATAGCTTGGGGGATAACCCATATCTTTGAAGTAAATTAACCCAGTCTAGCATAGCAAATACAAATGCCTGTATGTGGCATTTTGAGAGAAATGTGCAGGGCAGCTTAGATGTGTTTGGGTTGTTGTTTGTGTGAATGTTAGTGCCTCTTTAAAGGGGAACATAATGTCAGTGAGAGCTTTAGTGAACAGCTTTTGTGGCTTTGTTTGTTTTGTTGGTTGCTTTCAATATTGGAAAGATGGATTCAGATAAATTTGACATTATACTTAATGTTGACTGCGCTTTTGTGTGTTTTTTTCTGTTAAATATAGGTTTTCTACTTCTTTTCTCATGAATAACTTGTACTTAATGGCCGTTCTGCCTGGAAATTAAATGAACGAAAGGGTAAACTCTGACTTTTGCACAATGTAATTTTGGACCATTTCTACTTGTTTATTCATCACAAAATGTTCACACAATATAGAGGGCAACTAGCACGTGCAAATGATGTAAAAAATGAAAAAAAGAAGTTTTGACAGTAATAAGTTTTCTGGTAGTAAATGTACGGTATACTACAGTATATTAATAATAATAATAAGTCTTAAGATGAATAATTCAATAATAATCCTGATTATAGGGCTTAAGTACTTCTTCCACACAGAAAATTTGCAAGGGTTTCAAGAATAATGCAGTATGTGTCAAAACCTAGTAGGGAATGTGGTGGTTTGATGGAATCCCAAATTCAGACACATAACAAGAGAGTAAGGGAAATATGGTATGGCTCGTGGTTTCTCGTGAAGTGAAGTGTTCTCACATCTACAGCAGCACATCTGCAGAGCTTCTCTTGAATTTGTTTTGGCTCGCTGAAAGAACCGTAGAAGCAAAAATATGAACGTAATATACTAAAGGACCCAGATAAAAGCCATTGAAATGCGTGAGGATTATGCTTCCTATAAAATACACCCTTCAAAAACAACCACATCCGTTGACAGAGAGGAAACCATAGCCATACAGGCATTACACTGGAAAACTCCCTTTGTTTTCTCTGAAGACAGAAGAAATTTCCGTAATGAATTGGTCCAGAATTCCCTTGGGATGGGTTCTCTTTATAAACCCATCTAACATGCCCTCCACTGTAACAAAGCTTAAACTTGTTTATTAGAAACTACAGTGGTCTACAAAGAACCTTGATACATTCAGCTCTACCTGTTTGAGTCATCTAAAAATGAGGTTAGGTTCACTGGGTTTGTAAAAGGGACGATTAAAGGGACATTTGGCAGGAGCTGGAAGAAATGTTGTGTTACCTCTGAGAGTCATCAGTGACAAATTCCTAAATGGGGATTCCAGGTTTAGCAATACCATGCCTAACTAATCACTTCAGTTATAAAACAAATCCAAAGTTAGCCAAACAGTGCTGACAACACCTTGTGAAGAAAACTGAAGGGCTGAAAATTTGAATGGAAAATTAATTGAACAATGATCAGATGTTCCACAGTTCACAAGCTGAATGGCAGAAGTCGGGACTAATAAAGAGAAGGAGGGTGGCTTCTGGAATGGATAGTTTTACAGAGAGCCATGATGTAAAATTTTGATGGAGTGAAGTTACACTTGCCTCAGTTTTTCCATTATTCCCTTACGTCTAGCTGGAGGCTAATCAGTGACAGCTCCTTTTCATAAACCAGCTACTGACCTCTTCGAAACTCACACAAACCTTTCTTCGTACAATAAAAAGGAAATGAACTTCTCCCAGTGGAAATATCATATTACGCTCGACCACTGTAGCCCAAGTTCATTCCTACACTGTACATATTTAGTCTGGGACCCTCAGTGAGCACTTGGTGTGAGTTACAAGGTCACCAGACAAAGCAGCACTTCAGACAAACAGCACATCAGACAGTCGAGGCGGCCTCCTCCCCGCTGACAGTGAATATTAAGAACTGTTTGTGATGATTGCAAAAGCAGAATTTTCTGCAGCACCAAACGACAAATAAATCAATGTTGTACCGAATAAAAGAGTTTCAACATAGACCAGCTTCTGCCATATTTCACCAACACTGACAGCTCTGTCATTCACAGAGCCAGTGGAAAACTACACATCCACGAGAGCACCATAAAACCCATATGTGCATATATGTGCTGAACACATTATAACAATGGGCAAAGTTCAGGGAAGAGGTACGCTTCAAAGCTTTTGGGGGGGAGAACTGCTCCCCTCGTAATCACACAAAGTTCACAAAGATCTCAAAAGTTGTCAGTGGAGGCAGAGCTCCCGAGGGCGATGATCAGTATGGAACATTTGAGAAGCATCGAGTCAGAGGGCTTGCTGGGAAAATTATTTGGAGAACTAAATTCAGGACACTGCATGCCATTTTCTGAAACTGCATGCTCACATTTTATTCTTAAAGACAAAATACTTGCTCAATTTTTCAAACGTAGTCAATCAACCAAGACATGTTTGAAGTTTGGTATTTTAATTTTGAATTAGAGCCATGAGGCTAGTGAAGCTAACAAGTAAATAAAGCTTATACTTTCAGTTATTGTTTTGTATGTTACAGTTGTACTAAAAAATTACATATTTGATTTTTGAAGTTAAAAGACATAAACACAACCTTTGCAGAAAACTATTTTGAAAAAAAAAAAACAGTTTTCTGCAAATGTTACTGCACATGTTATTACAATACTTTACATTTGCTAATTTAAAAAAGAAGAAAAAAATAAAATAGTAATTGTGATGCAAAAGTTTGGACACCCTTCCAGCTGTAAAGTCTCACTGTATTATTTTGTTCCATGTTGCACCATGGTCCTGGAGGAACGGAATTTCGCTCCAAAGTGCTTAGCTTGTAATTTCCACTGTCTGAAATGTCACAAAAGAAATGGCAGTTAAGGGGAACTGTGGAAGTCAAGGGAATATCTAGAAGACCAAGAATTCTCTGACAGAATTTTTTAAATGCTGGCTAGGAAGGCAAAACTCCCATATAACAGCAAAGGATCTTCAAGAAGGTTTGGCCGAGACAGGAGTGGTGGTGAATGTTCTACTGGTTCTACTGTGCAGTGTTGTTGCACAAACATGATTTGCATGGAAGAGATATCAGAAGGAAATTGTACCTGTGACCTCATCACAGAAGTAAATGTCTGAGATCTGCAAAACAATATCTAGGTAAGCCAGGGCCATTTGGACACAAGTGCTGTGGACTGAAGTATAAATTAAACTGTTTGGCCATAATCACTGACAGAAAAAGAAAAATGCATTTGATGAAAAGAACACCTTGCTGACTGTTAAGTATAAGGATAGAGGCTTATTATAAGGCTTAATATTTAGTAACTCCAGGGTCTTCAATGCAAACTGGCTGAGCTATTCTTGGGTTCTACGAGTGTGTAATAAAACCCTGGTGGGCCCTGACCATTTAAGGGGTTAATCAAATATAAAATAACCATGTATTGCAAAGACATAATTTTTAAACGGTTTGCTGCAGAGGTTTTGTTTACTTGTTTTTACTTCAAAAATCAACAAATACATAATTTAACCAGTGGTGCCGAACCTTTATATTTATTAGAACTTTAACTGTATATTGTACATGCTGTTGTCTATAAAAAATGGACAAAAATATGCACAATATTCAGGCTTCTACTTGTGTTATTAACTATGCAATGTACTCTATATGTCCAAAGATATCCAGACACCTCTTCTAATTGGTGACTTCTGCGACTTGCATTCATTGTTGATATAGGTGTTCAACTGTGCACACACAGCTTGCATAACCTCCATAGAAACAATTGATAATAGAATATGATAATCTGGAGCAGCCACACATGAGCCACCAAGGTCACCATGCCAAACATCACCTAGATTGGTAGAAAGCCCCTCAGCACCAGGCTGTGGAGCAGTAAAACTGCATTCTCTAGAGTGATAAAGTTCCATCCAGTATCTGTGGGGTGAGTTGGAGTGACATCTGTGATCCGGAACTAATAAACCAACATCAGTATCTGACCTCACTAATGCTCTTGTGGCTGAATGCAATGAAATGTTCATGGCAATGTTCCAACATCTAGTATAAAGCCTTCCCAGAAGAGTAGAAGCTGCTACTGAAGCAAAAGAGGGACAAACCTCCTATTAATACCCTTGACTGAAGAAGAAATGTTGGGTAAGCTGGAATCTACAAACTTTTGGACATAAAGCATACTTCTGTCCGTTTACAGATAATCTGTTGGCTACACTTGAGAGGAAAAAATACATTATACTGGGGAAAAAAAGAAGACTTTTCCATTAAGCATGAATCAAGCATGTATGAAGAGTATTCAGTTTTTTGTTTTTCACTTCGCCTGAACTGACATTAACCTTTATTCCTAAATTTGGGTACCCTGTTTATCCATTAGTGCGGCTTTTGTTTTTGCTGAAATCCTCTGTTCTGGACCCCCTGTGTGAAGGGTCAGCATAGATCAAGCGGGGGGCAGCAGGTCTGTTTGGAGTGCGGTAATGACCCACAGACAGGCCGTGTGTCCCGCCGTGCCTCTCCGGTTACGGCTCTGAGCTACGCTGCGTTTAAGTTTCACCGGGCCTCAGGAGGACCCTGGAATTAAAGTTTCCTGGAGCCGGAGCCGACTTCAGCAGTTTCTGTCGGCCAAGCAGAGCCCAAGCCGTTCTCCACACTCTAAACACACACCAGGAGAAAAAGCAAAACAGGCTCAGCTTCTTCACTCGCGGGGCTTTTGTTGACACGTGTGCAATGGTGAGCAGACTGCTGTTTGCTTTTCGTGACTACCTAATGATTTTTGACCAGCACTGTCCAATTTGCTGCATTAACTAGCAACTGCTGCTGGAACGATGACAGCTACTAAACACACGCTTGACCCCCAGCAGGAGAGCTGAAATAAAATCTCTCACCAAGCATAACATTAAGCATAATTGATGCCTGGCACGAGCTGCAATGTGTAAAAACCTTTGTGACTTGAAATACAATTCTGAAGGGCAGAGGAGAGGAAATATCTGTTTGGGCTTGGTAAAGATTTCTGTTTGAAAAAGTTATTTTGAGTACGAAGGAAGTATGAAGGAAAACAACAGGCAATTCTAGACTGAGCAATATCAAACCACTGACCAGCTAAAATATCAGGTAAACCACCGAGAATCAAAACATAGCATGACTTCTACTGCTGACAGCTAACTTAATTGGAAATGTACTATTCAAAAACTTTCAAAGCATTTCAGGAATAATAGAACTTCCTTTGAAGCTTAACTTCAGTACAAAATACTTACAGTACTGCATAGTCACAGACCACCCTTCATTTATTTAATTTCCAGTCAAAACAGCCATTAAACAGCCAAGTTATTCAATTTTCAAGAGATAATTCTGAAGAGATTATATATAAGATATTCCACTTGTATAAGGAAGGGGACAGTCCAAGGAAAATAAGTGAAAAAACAGGAGTTTCCAAACTCAGTTCATAGCTTTATTAAAAGATATGAAGAAAATATGACTCCTAACAACCATGCAGGACCTCATAGACCACCAAAACTGTCACCCTCAGATAAATAATACTTAAGGCTTTCATGAGGGAGAGGCGAAAATCAAGCTCCACTCTCGCCTTAGATCTAAACAAATCCACAGGTGCTTCCGTCCATCCTTCCACTGTGAGAAGACAACTCAACACTATGAGTCTGAAAGGATGTGTAGCTGTCAAGCAGCCATTACTGAGAAAAATAAATAATGAAAAAAGAAGAAATTTTGCAAAACCAACAATGAAGTTGCTGATGTTCTCAGAACAATTTGCTGACCACCCCAGACCTGAGTCCAGAGCTCAACATCGTGGGTCAACGTATAAAATATGGCTGAACTGCCTTTTATGTTGGCATTTAATTAAAGGCCCCATATCCTTCATTTTCCTTGATTTTTTTTTTCCTGTGGTCCATGATATTTGTGAGGGTTTATGTACAACAAACAGTCATAATTCCCTTTTACATGGCCATTTCCAATCTCCCTTTATTCCCTAGAGTAACAGACTTTTTTTTGTTACTGTGCCTGTAAGACTGATATATGTGAATGACATCTGTTGTGATTGGCTGCCCTGTAGTGTGCTTGTTCAAAAAGCATTCAAAGCTCAAACACCCCTTATAACTTCAGCATGAATAGGCAGATCTAAATTGCTGTAGCAGGATTTATTTGAATGTTGGTATTTGTGACCTCACAAAAACACTG
This sequence comes from Piaractus mesopotamicus, assembly GCA_023558415.1. Classification (NCBI taxonomy): domain Eukaryota; kingdom Metazoa; phylum Chordata; class Actinopteri; order Characiformes; family Serrasalmidae; genus Piaractus; species Piaractus mesopotamicus. Next base: position 4,185 of record JAILXH010284059.1, on the reverse strand, counting down.
AATGAAAAAGGAGCTGCTTTTGCATTTGTTTTCATAGATGGACTGGGGAGTGGACAGTACATTTTTTGAAACTTTAGCAGTAGTTACAGCAAAATATTGTTTTAAAAAAAGCTACAAAAATGTGGGTTTTCATGATGTGGTTGCTTAGAAAACACTAAGAAAACACTTACAGAAATAGAAATAAAAATCCACTTTGAGGATATTAACAAGATAGGGAATCTGAGCTGTGTATAGATTACTCAGTGGCACGAAATGGAACATCTGTGAAATACATTAACATCTGGTATCAGTTTAAACTGTGACTACTGTAATATAGTGTATGATCCTGCACAGACCCTACACAGTTCTGCTAAAGCCAACGTAAAAATATGACACATTACACTCCATATGTCATAAAACTGACAGATGGAAAACG
>JAILXH010284047.1:0-19259 GCA_023558415.1 Piaractus mesopotamicus | reverse complement strand
AAAAAAAAAAAAAAAACTGCATCGCTGTTGGTTTTCAATGTATGATATATTGGTTTTCTGGCAGTGGAAATGATTCAGGTCTCATCAAGTGAATCATTACATAAGTTGAATGTTCAGACAAAATAGTAGTGTAGTTCCTTAATACAATCCATTACTAGTTATTCAACAAAACTGAAAACACTGCAAGTCTCAATGAGTCACTGCTATAGCTCAATGAAAATGACCACTGGATTCCATTATTCTTGTTCATCAGAGGGCAGTAGACATTCTGGGATGTTAACTGTCCACACATTTTTATGTCCTCTCAAATACAGTGGCTCTGTCAGCCAACGTGGGTTGGACAGTCTCGTAAGATATTTCTGTTGAAGTCCTGTCAGACAAGCTGCTTTCTCCAGCTCTTTTATTTCCTCTGGGGGTAAATCCTCAGCACAGTACCAGGTTTCCCCAACATCCACAAGACCTGCACAATAGTTCCAATCACAATTAAGCATTGTTACTTAAGTTCTCAATAAACTGAAGGGTTATTAGATAAGGCCATATTATATTAGGAGAAACATGAACACAGTGATACAATAAATTGTAACCATATATTGTATTAATGTGTTAAAAATTTCCAAAGCTTTTCTTGCGGCAGCCCAGTATTTTAAGTTCTAATACCCAATTCTGATAATCAGTTCTTAATTAAGTAAACAAGTGTGCTGCTGGAATTAAACAAATATATGCAATCGCTGGGCAATCTAAATTCCTGTATTAATATATATTAACATATTTTTCTGTTTATTCTAATAGATATATTCTATATAGTGGCCCCAAAAAGTATTTTGACATGTGTGCCATACTTGAAAATGAATGAAGTTCATTGTGTTAGGAATCAAAATGTCAAACCAAGTTGCATTTATTCTAAACAGATCATTCCAAGGCTGTAATTTTCTTTTCGTAGAGTATTCTACCACAGGGTGCCTGATGTATTCCAGGGCTAAACAATTTGGATAAACTATCTAATTTTGTTTTTTTCCTGACCAATATTGTAACTGCGTATCCAGCATATCCACTTTTTCTTGTACAAAAACAATTTATCTTTAAGTCCTATTTCAGACAGTTATCGTTCGAGCAATTTCTTTGCAGACGTCTGCTGGCTGGGATCTAAAAATACTTTTCTGAGCACTGTAACCTTATATAGGGCTAAGACAATTGCACAGCACTGTATGTAGTCTAACATGGTGGATTCATTCTCACCTGCAACAACACCCCTCCCGAATCTTTCCCCAGACTCTAGAAGCTCTTCAACTTGCCGATGATTCATTCCAAACATCTGCGTAAGGATGTTCGACCATTCATCGCCGTCCCAGTCTAACTGAGCGATATGTATGGCAAGAGTGCAGTTTCTGAGGTCTGCCAGCAGAGGGCGCCAACGCGTCTCTACGGATTTTACTCCGTTCAATACGAGACCAGCGTATGGCTGCCTGAACGACAAGCAATTGACGCGCATATTAATAAGAAGACGGTTGATCGTTCACAGACGAAAATATTTAGGCAAACTGGACTAAGTATTATGTCATGAACTATATCTGTTGGGAAGACTTAAGTCATATTTGTTCGTATTTGTCAGTACGTTTAACATTAGACGCGGATCGCTTTTACAACGTAGCGCTACTGGCCACATTTAAAATAAAAAATTAAGTAACGCTGGATTTAAATGAAATGAGAAGAGTTTTAGGAAACGCTGTGATGTTTCTCCGTTTCTCCTTCTTCGAGCACTTCCTCTTCCAAGTCTCTCGTTCAGTAAATACAAAATACTGCCTTCTAGCGGACCACGTGAAGTAAATCCCATTCAGTGTAAGAATCGTTAAACTGACGCATGGACAAAAGGTTTGGTTCTTTTTGTGTTCCCCACACTAGAAATCGACTTTAATTTAGATTTTGAACACTTGTATACCATATTATGATAACTGGTCAGTAATAATTGTAATAATTCATTAGATCCTATTGCTTATATTCCTGTACATGTGTAGAATATAGTAGTCTACAGTCCAAGCACCACCATTATACAGTAATATTAAGGAACTGAGGTGATCCCAGTTAAAACAAGCCATGGTTCTGCAATGTCTGTGGGGTTAGAAATGTGATTTAATCTTCACTGATTCTAAACATTTACATTTCTAGATTTTTAGGTTTCACAGTATGGCCAACATTCTTATGAGATACTGCTTCCCTGACCAGATCAAATGAGCCAACTTCAGCTCAGTTGCCAACAAAACATACATCTTATTCTACAAAATGATGACAGCACCAAATACAGCAGAACAATGTCAAAATTCACTGTAGTACAGCTATTAGCTAAACAGGGAACACGACACGGCACTGCTGTTTGCTACACGGAACTGTTCATCCTTCAAGTCAAGGTCCTTAATCTTCTCGGCTACTTAGCATCTCCACTCTAACGCTCCTACAGTCCAACTCAGATGAACCATTTATGTCTGTTAAATGAGTCTGTTTGCTGTCTTAAGCTGTAGTTTCATTTGCCTCTGCCCATTCCGCTGCCTTTGCTGTAAAGGGTACGTTTGGTCAGAGTTTCTAGCAGCTTGTCTCCAGGCCTCTGTCGGCTCCTTGCCTCTGCAATGCTGCTGGGCGGCTCACAGGGCAGAAAGGCGGCCACTCTCTTTCTTCTCCCACCTGTGGGCCTGAGGACTCTTCCTTAGCCACTGTAGAGGAGAGAGGTGCTTCCACATCTGTGGGACATTTTCCTCGATCCACGGTCATTTCAGTAGCTGCTCTCATGGCCTGTAAGGATATACAGGTTGCTCAGGGCGGAGGGGTCGTCTGTGGGAGTGCTCTGCAAGATGATATCCCTGTAGGACGGAGCGGTTAACACAGCTTTAGTCGTGTGTTGGAAGTGATGGTTACTGATGAGTTGAATTAGGATTTAGGAGTGCCAACAATGTAGAAAAAACATTGTTTAATGTAATATGTTATCATATGGGGTTCTCAGCATTGATATCAAGGAAATGTGATTAGTTTTGATACATGTCTGTATCTAAAGCTACACTGAGTTACTAGTTAATTTCTAACAGTCATTAGCCATGATGAGAAACACCTACACCTACCTATACCTGTAGTTTGCAGGCACACAATTACTGACTGTAGCTCATCTGTTGCTGCATAGTTTATTAGCCCTACCTTATCTTTCAATGGAAGGGACCACCACTAAGCAGAAAGTAGTAGGTTGTTGAACCTTAGCAGTACAGCAACACTAATGTGGCATTATAGTGTGTGTTGAGCTGGTATAAGTGTATCAGGCAGGGGTATCACTAGGCCAGTAGCCCCCTCAAAGTAATAAACATTATTTGTTTAAATAATCATTTTGCATTTATTCTTCTCTATTATTCAACTGTGTTATCCTTGTGAGACCTGGTGATTCATTTGTGTCCTCTGTGGGGAACACGAGTCCCCAAATTTCAAGATCCATATAAGCTATTGTGCTTTTTTTTTTTTTTAAATATGTATTTTTTGATGCCCTCTGTGGTGGACACTGGAATTAACTTAATCTGTTTTTACATGAAATTCATAGTATCACAGATGATAGGAAATTGACTGTGGCAGAGAAAATTAAAGGATGATCACGCTCCTCTTCATCCAGTTTGGGTTAGAAACAACAACATGTAAGCTGAGCAGTTAAATACATTACTGTGATATTACTGTATCTATTTTCTTTCTTTTTGGTCCTCATTTTTTTGTACCGTCAGTATTTTAAGTTTTACTCTTACTGCTAAATGGACAACTGGAATAAAAGTATGCAGGCATTTAAGCTAGGGATCTGAGCTTTATTTAATTTCCTAATTTATTAGAAAATCTCCTTTTACATAATTGTACATTTAAACACTGATGATAAGGACATTGAAGACTGATGACAAGTTTTTGAAGTTGTTGCTGATGTTGCAGCAGTGTTTTGGTCTGATGCAGTATAGGAAGCAAGAAAATTGACATCAACATAATTACTATCCAATGTCCTGTTGTCCACTAAAAAGGACATTACACAAAAATTAAATAAAAAGTGTTTTTTTAAAAAATATTTCACTGTGATAAGTTTTTTTTCAGCTAACAGATTTATCTTATCCTAAAATTTACTAATTAATAATCAAACTTTAATTTTTCTGAGTCTCAGGAGGCTGTTGTGTCTCCAAATTCACAATAAACTGTGATAGCAGGGCATAAACTGGTGCTGCTGCTGCTGTAATCCACCATTGCCTCATTGGTGCTACCAGAGATTTTCTAACATAATAGGAGATGGTATTCCTCTGCTGTTTAGCATTAAGGAAAAGTGCAACGCTGACTCCACCAACCATATCAGACCTCCTAAGTTGCAAGTCAGTCCTATCAGACCTGGGCAGGGGTTCTGGTGCTATTCACTCTGCGAAGTAATGTCAGTCAGCAACTGCTTAAATTGTGAAAGGATTTTAGCTGAAAGCATACTTAAATAAAGATTCTGCCTTTTTTAGAATATATGATATACAGTCTGAATCAGTAAATAGTTACAGAGTGCCTACAATATGAAACTGTGGTCAGTATAGCTGGGTATCAAGTTTTTAGCTGACTGCTTGTTAGCTAGCTAACCTGAGGTTCACGTGAGGTAAAGAAAATGGGATAAGCCATAAAGCACAAACATTGGCTAGCTGAAGAGCCAACTATTTAAAAAGTTTAAAAACCCTCAAAGAGTATTTGTTTTCATATTTCGATTAAGTATTTACAAACAAGATAGTATTATCTATATATTCTTTTTACTATATATAGCTAATACTGGTGTTATGCAGTTTTATATTCCTGTCCCTATTCCTGTCCCTATGAGTCCTTGGATTGACAGTTATTAAAAACTAGACTCAATATACATTCATAAGATCTACTTTCATTTTCTACTGTCTGCAATCGAAGTATCAAACACTGCAGTACATTTAACTTCCTCCATTTAAAGTGTCACTGCTGGGTTATGAATAGTTTACCAAGCAAAAATATCCTAACAGTCATCCTATGTTGAGGAAAAGAAAGGCTAGAACAATGTATTTAGCAAAAGCCAGTTGACAAAACAGTAAAAACTGTAATAAACCCAATTAAAGTTTCAAATTTAATAAAAATCCAATTACGTGAAATAGGCATGTGGATTAAGATGCTGTTGGATAACTGCTTCAGTGGCCACAATTTTATCTGGCTATGCAAACTAAACTAACCATTTATGTAATAGAAGGCTTTAGAATTCCTTAAGAGGTAACCTTTCAGTAGGAAAAACACAACAGTAAAAAACATACACCAAAGGTGTTTAACCCCTGGCTAGTGAATCAAAACATACCTATTCGTCCCCAGGACCCGGAAGACACGACTCTCATCCGTTATCTCCTGCGTAACCTGTGGGAAGCAACACAGAATTTATTGTCTTGCCTGTATTCTTGTATCTAGGTAACTGTTTTGGTTGACCTTTGATGTACCTCATGGCTTTGTATGCTCCTCCCCTTGAGCCCATGCTTCCAAAAGGCAAGAACACTATCCTGCAAACACACTGAAGACAAACAGCAGCACTTTCATTGTACTGACATGCTTATGGTAAACACATGAGCTAACACAGTAACAGAGTTGTAAGTAAAGACAGAAGATTTGTACAGTGCTGGCTGTTAAATCACACTTAAACACAAAGGATAAATAACTCTTATGCTAGCTGCATGCAACAAACCAATGTTAAATGTTCTGCTTTTTTTGTTTTTTTAACAGTACATGTTTCTTGTTTTGCTAGTAGAATACTATTTGTTTAAAAATGTGGATATTTGAAGAGCATACATAGTTAAAATGTGTATCCCTTAGTTAGTAGCATCATAAAGGTGATTCCATGATAGTTAATGGTTGTGAGGCTAATGATTTTGATTGAACTGTTCTTCTATTCGGGGAGAACATGCAAACTCCACACAGAAAGGACCCCGGTCAGGAATCGAACCCAGGCCCTTCTTGCTGTGAGACGACAGCGCTACCCACTGTGCCACCGTGCCGCCCTGCGCGAGTTTCCTCCGGGTACTCCAGTTTCCTCCCACGGTCCAAAGACATGCAGTTAGGCCAATTGGACATGCTAAATTGCCCCTAGGTGTGAACGTGTGCGTGATTGTATATGTCTGTCTGTCTGCCCTGCGATGGACTGTCCAGGGTGTATCCTGCCTTCCACCCAATGACAGCTGGGATAGGCTCTAGCACCCCACCGCGACCCAGAAGGATAAGTGGTTTAGATGATGTATGTATGTATGTATGCTCTTCTATTCTTCACTACATATGCTTTTCCAAGCAAAATCATTCAACAATATCTATGAAAGCCCCTGCAGCGTACTGCACTCACCCAGAGTCTCAATGGAGAAGCTGAAGGTCAGTTCCGAGGCCATGCCTTTGCTGGGACAGCCCTGAAGATTTACTGCTCTTACAGTGTCTGCAGAGACCAGGCCAATGTTTAATATCCATGGTCTATACATATCAGAAACATATCAGAAATATATAGGCTTTACATGTATAGCGGGCCTGCACAATTTGTTAATCCTCATTGTGACACTAGCCTTCGCAATACTGATATTCCAGAATTCAGCAATATGCAAATGAACCCTCTATTCAGTCACTCAGTGTTTTATTGTGTGCTCTGAGCATTCAGACCAACAGGTCATTAAACAAACGTACATACTTTTGGTCAAAAACAGTGCATGCCATTGAGAATTCTATAATGTGTTTTTAATATCTAAGTTATTTTGTAAACGTGGCAACATGATGTGGCAATATTATCGCAATGTGAGATGTCAACCATATTGTGCAGCCCTAATACAAAGATAGCCAGTTTTCACAATATCAACACATGGTTTAAACAAGATAAATAAATACAAATTGAGGACTAATTCAACATACTTTCCAGAGCTATGAGGACTGTATCTCTGTCAAGCTGGGTTACTTGTTTCACTTTCAAAGACTCGCCAACTGTGAAGTGAAATGACAACTGAATGAACACATTTAGTCTTGCGTCCACATTTTAGCCATTACAGTGTGTAAGACATTCTACATTCACAGACTAGACTTTATAGAGGAAATTTTTTATAGAGAAAGTAGGTCTTATTTTCTGTACTTAAGGAGAAAGTGATGTGTATGATTTGTTAGCATGTGTGTGGGGACCTGGCTGTTCTCGAGGTGTGTCATCTAGATGGATGATATCAAAGTGCAGCTGTTCCACAGTCTCTCCTGATCTTTTATGGCTGCTGTGCACCCCCACACACACTTGCGGAAGCTCCTCAGACTCCTGCACCAGCAGCTCAAAGATGGGCAGAGACTCAGGAAGGCTTAAAGCTATGTGCTGAGAGAGAGACAAGACAGAGGAATTTAAGGAAGGAAGGGGGGATTAAAATTAACAGACAGAAATTAAAAGCCCAAAAGAGAAAGTAGAAAATGTAAGATATGAGACATCGCTAAGATGTTGTCAGAAATTAGACACAGTTAAGCAATAATACACAAATCTGAATATGCTATGTATCTTTAAGGCCTCTACTTGTCTCATGCAAAACATGTATGCATTTTGTCCATTTCATATCTCATTCCTACCTTGAGCTGCATGAACTTCTGCAATGGCTCATACCACATGAGAAGAACCAGGCCGCTTGGCACTGCAGCACACAGGAAGACACTGTCTGTATATGGGTTCCGTACTAAAACAGAGACGAAGATGTTACCGCTTTGTTGACTTTGAGCCTATGTACTCTTCATGCATGCGGTGTCTTGATCTGAGTTATTTGCACGTAACTCAGGAGAAGCACAACAGAAGCAGGGCATGAATAGACATTACCCACATATACTATATGGCTAAAGGCATATAGACACATGAGCATCACACCTGTTGGACATCCTATTCCAAAACCATAGGCATTAATATGACAGTGAAGCATGGTTCATAACTCCAGAGAACACGTTTCCACTGCTCCAGTGACAGCACTTTAGCCAATGCTTGGCATTGTACATAGTGATCTTAGGCTTGTGTGCAGCTGCTTGGCCATGAAAAACCCATTTAATGAAGCTCCTGACACACAATTTCTGGGAGTTTGCATGGTCTACCGCTTCACGGCTGAGCTGCTGTTGCTCCTAGACACTTACGTTTCACAGAAACAACACTCATGGTTGACCAGGGTGTGTCAGCAAAAGAGCAATGACAGCCACTGATAGATGTATTGTAAACTGGTTATATTTCATTTATTCAGCAATTATATATAAACACTGCAGGCCAAAGTTATCCACACAAAAATACAAATACTAGCACGTTATGTGATGCTCCTAACCACATAAAAACATTACTCATCTCAGAAGCATCCTCAAATAGACTCAAACATAAACATTATTTACAACGCGTCTATCTTGTTTACGACCAAAATCATAACACAAATCAAGTCGTACTTATGACCTCCAAAGTTGTAAGCAGGAACTTCCGAGAAAGACTTGAAGGCAGCACCTTGTAATGGTTTATGGGTTTTTTCAACAGAGTACAGTGGTGTACCTCACCTACACTACATCTTCTACAGCCCTTGGTGTCAGGAATCTTCACAGACATGGCATATTTCCTGCAGACACAAGGTCAACATATTTGTCTTAGGATAATACTCTATAACTGAACCAACTACACCCATGTTAGTTTAAAACAATAACTCTGTCTATAATGCTACAGACCTTGAGTTGATTCTTGTACTCAGGCGGTGTGCATTGATTGACAAGTGACCTTGGCGCCGCTGCAGGTTTCTACGGTGCTCAAACAGTGCAGGCAGACTGTGTGAGATCAGCTGGGAGGACTTTCCTGTGGTCCAATAAAATCAGGGCCAGAGGACACATAAAATAAATAGATACTCTAGATTCACCTACTTTTATGTGATGCAGTACTGCAAGGCTAATGTTGCTTGAACATACCTGAGACAGACATCAGGACATTGTTCATGACATACAACCAGCTACATCTCTGTGGAAGCAACTAAATAATAAAAACAAATGAATAAATGACAATTACATAAATAACTTACAATCAACTATCTATCAATCTAATAACACTATGGATTGTCCTATGAAACTGTGGGAAGAATGTGAAAAATAAAGATACATGATGGTACCTTCTCTATAGTGTCCTCATGCAGCTCATTGAGATTAAGGGTATAAATGCCTTCCTCTGCTCCCAGAATCAGGTGCTGATCTGTGGTGTAGCGATTCAAACAGTTTTTGTTATAGCCAACCCGCAAGTAAAATTCATTTGCAAGTATCAGTGGTTATAGTGTAAATTAGCTCTACCTCTGGTCTTTGGTAGAACCCATGTAACAGCACACTGAATCTTCAAGGGACAGCCATTAAAAACTTTGGAGAAACAGGCTCCCATCTGAAATACAAAATACATTCTGATATGTTATGGTGAACAATAATGTAAGGCCACCTGATGGCAAAAATCACACAAAATTAATTTAGTAATACTAAATGGATATATTAGCATGGGCTTACATGTACTTGAGGGGTAGGTGGCAGTCCATGTACACCTCTCTAAATGACAAGTAAAAAAAAATGTTACAGAAAACCAAGTCAAATTTTATGGCAGAGAAAAATGTTAAAAATGTGTTAAAATCAGGTTTAAAAATCATAGTTGCAGTCAAAATGATTGTGAGTACCTTTGGAAATGCAATGTTTTCAAAAAACTATCTAGTCTGTGGCAGCCTGCTATAGTGTAATTTGTCCTGCTACAGTTTCATGATGAACCAAAAATATCTTTACACTTCTCATAATAACAAACAATGTTGTCATTTGCCCCGTTGCTTCAGCAAAGAATCTCTCACTACCAGTTAGTCCCACTCCCCTCCTGCACTGCACGCTGACATGCTCACATGCACTGGACTGTCTTGTCTGGCTGCATCTGAGACATGAGGCATTTTGGGGACACAACACCGTTTGATTTGAGGTCAGTAATGTTAACTTTACAGTATTCACTGCAGTCATCCACAAGTCCAAACACAGTCTTATCATTATCAATGTAAGACATCTAACAGATAATGTCAATGCAGAAGTTATTATTGATAATTAATGTTAATCTAATTTTAGCTTAGTTAGCTGTAACAAGTTAGTTCACGCTAACATCAGTGTCTCTGACTCTCATCTCCTTGCTTTAAATCTGCGCTGCCGAAATTGCAGAGTTTTAGCTTGTTTTTGAATCCGGAAATTTGACATCAATGCTACTAACACACATGGTACTGTATTTTTGTGCTTCAAAATATGATTGCACACTCTATAATCATTGCAATGTCCACCCCTACATTCTATAGTCTGGCTCAGTCAAAATAAGTCTATTTTTACCTAAAATTGAATTATTACATTATTCTGTATATTATTCAGTATATTTTCTATTCAGTACTTTATATTTTCTAAAAAAATAAACCACTTGAACAGGGTAACCACTTCTGCTTGATTTCTTTGAGGGCTCTAGTCATTTTTTTGTTTTGACCATTTGTGAACTGTAAAAATCCTTTACCATGCTTTGTGGGTGTGACCTTTTTCCTGTGTCATCACCATTCATACCCATACAACCAGTGTCTTTATGATTAAATTACTGAAGCACAAAATTGTTTAGAGCACGAAGTTCCTCATAGATCTAACCTCTTAATTTTGCTCTTAAAGTGCATCAGATTGATTCATTTAACTTAATATACAAAATTTACCAGGGGGGCATGCCTCCAGACCCTCCTAGAGGGTCCAAGTGAGGTCCATCCACCATAGTTTCACAAAATCCTGTGGGGAAACACTTGGAAAAGCTTTTTTTCTAGACTTTGTAAACCTTAGCTTAGGTGTTCCCCTGGGTTCTCAGCTGGCTCTTTTGTTATTGATTTGCTCAAAGAGCTAATAAAAAGTCATTGCTCACTGAGTCTTCTGTCTTTCTCCTGAGTGTGCTCCATTCAGGTGAGAGTGGCTGCCGGGGTGGAGAGTGACTTCTGTTTCCTCCTGGCTCAACTGCAACCGAGCCTCGTGATATTAAACCTAGTTACCACATCAGCTGCATCAGTGTTTACGTTTCAGTAGAATTCATACCATCTTATACATTCTTTGTCAAACTACCATGTTTGATGGATGCACACATAGGATTTGGGTTCAGTATGAATGACTAAATAATTCCATGAAACATGATATTACCATTTTATGTGTTGCTTCTTACCATCAGTTGGAGTTGTGCAGAGGGAGCCAAGACTACTGGAATCACTGAATAGAGAGGAGTTGGCAAAGAAGGAGGAGTTTGTGAGAAGGGAAAGGTCAGAGAGCGTTGAGCCAATCAGCATAGCTGATTCATTATGCAGGCTGGGGTTAGTGTCTGTGTGGGGTGTAGAGCCAATGCGAGGGGAGGAATCTGAAGAAGGGGTGGAGGTTTTTTTATCCTGATTAGTGGGGCATTGAAGAATAGCTGGCTGTGGTGGTGACACCACTCTCTTCACTGTGCCATATTTGTCGTCTTCAGTTGGTGACTGCCACATAGCAAGAACAAAAGTAAGCTATACCTAATCGTCCATTTAAAACACAAATGGCAGTGATGAAAAAAAAATCATTGACTCAAACACTGGGTATCCTACCTCGGCCGAGGGCGCTCTCTTCATAGTTAAGCTCCTGGAAAAAAGGAGGACACATAAGACACAGACTGGCTTTTGAGCTGGAAGCTGATACCAGACACCTACTACTTCACATGCCTTCAGAAAGTCTGGGTATGTTTTGAATTGTACACATTTTAAATTGGGTGTATGTAAAGGGAAAGTGGCTAAGGCTAAAGAATTGAAGTCCCAATTTCTGTTTGGCAAAACACAGTAAACACATCATAAGACATTGTTCTCTTACCTCTCAAGCAATGCTTCCTCAACACATTCCAATAGACTCCTGCAATATACCACAAATTCCACAGAGCTCAAAACACATTGTTTAGGATACATACACAGATTAAAGCTTTAGTCATCATCAATCATATCTGAACTACACAAGAAAGAAGCTTAACTTACGGAGACTCCTTCTCATCACTAATAGAGCTCCAGTCATCACATGATCCCTAACAAGGAGCATAAACATGATACATTAATGACAGTCTTAATAGACAACTCAACATGACTCTTAGCAATAAAACTGGGATAAAAGGTATAAACTGAGCCATTCATAAGATGACTGTTATGACTGCAAGTTACACGGACAAAGAGGTTTTGATAACTTTATTTGCTTGCATGAGAGATATCATTCTGACCGGCGAATCAGGGCAAGGGTCTGTCTCTTTCCGCATGGGTGGTCCAAACTTCACTTGATCAACTGGAGGCAGAGACCAACAGAACCATAAGCATATGAGCCATTGTATAGTCTATTCATTCTAACTGAGAGCTGCTACTACATGCTTAGCTTTTCATTTCATGCACTTCAGTCACTGTTTCAGAGAAACATTACAGTAGAACTAAATTTCAGTTTTATTTACCAAACCCTCTGCTTGCAATGATCATTGAGCTTAAAATATGATAATGCAGATTACAAATAATAAAATAATAATAAAACATCTTAAGTGATTTCTATATATTTGTCAATAACTACCATGAAACTACTATACTATAGGCCATGTAAATTATGTTGTTACAAGACTGACAAACTAAAATGTGAGTTCACATATGGGTTTTAAGGGGTTAGAGGGCAATATCCCACATATTCTTAATGGATTTTATTTTTTGTCCTTGAGGTGCTGTGTGTTCATGTGCCAAAGCAATTGCCATTCATTTTAACAATCTCTTTATCCCTTAGAATTAAACAGGCTGTCTTTGTTATTGTGCCTTTAAGAGTTTTGTTCTGATTGTGTGCTGTGTTTTTATTTATTTTTTTTGGAAAAGCAGTCCAGGCTAAAACAATCCTTATGTCCAATGTGAATGAGCAGAGCCAAACTGCTGTGGGCTAAATAGGCCGATACATATATGTGCTGGTTTTCATGACATCACAAGAAACAATGAATTATAAACTGCCTGTTTTTGCTGGTAAATTTTTATTTGTGGACTGGGGAGTGAATTGTACACTTTGAAACTAATATATATAAACTTCTATAACATGGGCCCTTTAACACAGACGTGTTTGGATTCTCTCATGCGCATAGGCTAACACACACACACACGGCCCAAACCAAACAATGCCTCCCTTCATGGCGCTTGAGTGGGCACTCAGATACAATAGCGATCAGTGTCCCACTAGCCTTGGCAGGCTGCCGTGGCATGCTGTAATCCTCCACAACCACAACAGTCACCTCTTAGTAGCTAATGCCGCATTCCTGCTTTTCAACTGCCAAACAGAGATGTGGACTCACGCTAGCATTACTCCCCGCCTCTGAAATATCATCTGACTGGCTTTAATTGCAATTTGAAAAGCTTGACTGAAACAGATGGGTCCAAGCTCGTTCAAAGGAGGCATGAGATTTAGATGTAAATTAAATATAATTTAAATAGACATTCAGAGCATTTAATCCTTCTTGATTATGACTGATTGGTGGATGTGAGGCACAGATAACAGGGGACATAACTAGTCATATGTCTTTTGGTCTTTTTAAAGAACATACTGTCATTGTCATAATAAAACCTTTTAACTCTGAATTGGTAACTTTACAACTGAATTAATATTAATTCATTAAATTAATATAAACTAAGGATATCCAAATGGATATCACCCACGTTTCTGAAAATTAGAATGTAAAATTACTTTTATTATCGATTGTGGAGCTTCTTGGCTATTTTCACATACCACACACACCGGTTGCATTATCATGCATTACCATGGACCCTGCTGAACGCAACTTTCCATTGGCTGAATAGACTCCTGGCTAAATATGAACCACATTCACCAGACTCTTCGCTTCATGCACACACTTTAGAACAGAGTAAAACAACTACATGCGGTTTCCCCATCCAAACAGTTACCAAGATTATCTGGGAGTAAAAGTCAGGACGCAGCGGTGTTCCAGCTCAGACTTCAAACTACTTGATAATTATTTTTATAGGGAAACTGCATATAGTTGTGTGTTCCGTGCCATTTCCGTGTTTCGGATATTGGCATCTGCCCACAATTCCCATATGCCTGACAATAACCCTTTTCAACTATGAATTAAATTCAGTCCCATATACAAAATCAATATAATTATATGCTTACACTGTTCTTCAGAAAGGGTTCTTTGGGCTGATAAGTGTTTCCCCAAAGATGTAATCTTATCAGGAAAAGCGCTGCATGTCTGTAGACACAAATGCAACCACATACACAGAAAATACAACTTAGTCACTCAATGACCAAACACATGGACAGCACAGAGATTCTGCTTTGAATAATTTAAACCGTGGCAGTCTACTTCAGTTCTTCTGGCTGTTAAACATTTGGGTTTTATTTGAGCTATGCTTTTTGAGATAATTAGAATTCTAAAAAAGAAATAGTTCTGTTATACAATTAATAGTGAACAAAATCAGTTTGGCTGGATTTACACAAAGTACCATGAAGTTGTGCAAGATGTATTCACCTCAAGATCACTGTCATCCATAGTCTGAGAGTGCTGTAAGTCAGGGTTGTTGGCAGAGTCCAGCAATTCTATGACCAAGTTACGAGTTAATAGCTGGGTAACAAATGCATGCTAGAGAGAAAGAAAGGGAAAGAGAAAGATCATTTACAGTGCTGGGCAAAAGTTAGAGACCACTCTTTCATTTACATAATGTCAAAATGGTCATTAAACACAAGCTATTTATTTTTCAGCGTCTGGAAAAAACACCAGAAAACTATCATTTACGGAAATTACTCGGAAGCCTCTACTACTAAATATTATAGTGCAATAATTGTTCAGTATGTAGAGTGTCCACCTTTTGCCTTTGTTACGGCTTATGTTCTTTTTGGAAGACTGGCTTTCAGTTTTTTAGAGAACTCTTTTTCCACACCTCCAAAGTTTAGTCTTAAAGGCTGGTTGCGTTTTCTACTTCTAATGAGTGAGCCCAACAATTTTCAAACTCCAGTTTTGGAAACTCCTGATATTTCCTCAAACTTCCCCCTTCCTTATGCACGTGGATTATTTATATAGCTATTCTCCTTAGAAATATCTTCAGAGTGTTTCTCTGAAAGGGGAACATAATCAGTAACAGCTTTAGGAACAGCTTTTGTTGGAGGACATGGATAAAATTTGCTGGTTTTAAGATTGGATGGAAGAGTTAAAGTGACAGAAAAGACAAACAAATGAAATGCTTTACATACTTATTGATTTGATATTATACTTGGTGTTGAAGGCTTTTGCATCCTTTGTGTAAATAAATAAATTTTCCTGATTTTTTCCAACACGTCATAATTCTGTAATTCATCCTAAGTGGTTTTCCCAGTTCAGGTGCTGTACACCTTTATTCATACTAAACCTGAGCTTTGCAAAGACTCATTAGTTTTATTTGTTCATCTATTTATTTAATTTATTTAGTTTTTTAATTTTTTTATCTAAGTTGGTCTTAAGACAGCTTCAACAGTTTTAGTTTTTATTTGGTTTTTATTTACAACCCCAATTCCAAAAAAGTTGGGACACTCTGTAAAATAATGTTGCTGCCATCATGTTCTAAATGAGTTAATATTTTTCATGAAATAGTAAAATGTCTCACTTTCAACATCTGGTATGTGTTCTATGTTCTATTGTGAATAAAATATGGGTCTATGAGATTTGCAAATCATTGCATTCTGTTCTTATTTACACTTATTTACATTTTACACAGCGTCCCGACCTTTTTGGAACTGGGGTTGTACTTTTGCTTTTTGAGTATTATAGTGAATATTTTGTCAGAAACCAGGACGAAATTGGACCAAATTTGTTGTTTCTTCTGCTGAGAATTACAGCACAAAATTAACCCAACAGCAGAAGTTGCTCAAAGACATCTCCGTCTCTTGAGGTTTAAGGAATCTGCTTCTAGACAGTTTCGTCCATATACTGAAAACTCTGTAATACTATTTAGTTTTCGTTCTTGTTGCAGTGGAGTTTTCATGTTTTGAAAAGTGCCATTTTTATTTTTATTCCATTTAATGACTGCATTTCATGGCTTGTTTTAGTTTAGCAGTGTTCGCTACTGATAATAATCCTAGTAAAACATTATAATAGTAGATATTCTGGTACTAAGGGAAAAAAGCATTGCCTCTGGTAGAAAAAAAAAAAAAAATCCACACGCATTGCTGCTTTGTTTTGAAGTTGGGCACTAAAAGATCATCAAAAGCTATTGCATAATAACTACTGGAGCCTTGCAACGTCTAACATCACTGTTGTAACTGGCGTGCTATTGAGCAACTTAATCCCATGTTGCTCAAGTGGCATTGCATTCTCTACCCTTAAATCATGTAACCCCTGAAAAAGAGCTGATGATGATGGTGAACAATACACAAATGAAAGGTAAAAAATGTTGCTAAAATGAATTGCAAGGTGCATGCATGTTGTTCAGAATAAAACTTAGATATTTTGCAAGATTAATCAGATTGACCTTCCAGAACATTAATTAACTCTAGTTGTGAACTTTACTGCAAAACCAATAGTGATTCACCAGTGAAAATCCTTTAAAGTTTAGGCTTAGGCTTAATCTGGGCCTGAGAAACCACTGCCTCAAATTATAGTTCTTTATGTCCCTGTGCTTCAGAGTTTGGGCAAATTCAAAACAAGGACACTATGGGCCCATATCAAGGAAAACTATTACAACTTTATTGAGGTAAAAGAATTTGATGTACTATGTAAACATTGTTAAAGTTTAAAATATACTGTTCATTTTCCAGTCCATACAGTCCATATATGAAAACTGAGCTTCAAAAACAGCCGTTTAAATTCACTGTTTTCGTGGTGTCATGAAAACCAGCAAATTTAGATCTATTAGATCTATAGCTCCAATCATTCATGTTGAAGTTATAAGAAAAGTTTCAGCCTGGACTACTTTTTGGATTAGGCACAATACAGGGCAGCCAATAAGAACAAAGTTCATTTACATACAACAGTCTTAAAAGCACTGTAACTACAAAACAGACCGATTTATTCTAGGCCATAGAGAGAGGTTTTAAAATGGTTACATGTAAGACATGGGCTGTGCAGCATGTGTCACAAAGTGATACTACACCTGCAGCAGTTTCTCAGCTGTCGGCCTTTTCCGAGGACTCTTGGTGAGTGCCATCTTGATAAAGTTGTGGAATTCTGTGGACCTATGCAATACAAGCATAATACTAGTTCATATTGAGGTCATGCCCAAATTATTTGTACAGAACATGTATAAAAATATCTAAACCATGAATCTTTATTTACCATTTCGTCTTATCCTTCAGTTTGGGTGGCTGGAAGCTGCTTTTGGACATCAGCATTAGAGCTCTGGAACAGAGAAATTAACAGCACAACTGGTTACTGAAGCTCAAACATGGCTTTGACCAGATTTTTTTTCTCTAATGTTTGACGTGTAGTTGCTGACTTCTTCCTCTTTTGTCCTGTGTGACCTTTGCAGCTTGTTCTCATAATTTCATAGGTGTGAACCACTTCAGGTTAAATGCTAGAGATCATTCCCACCACTCATTTGAACTTGTGAAACATTTTTTGTGAAACTTACTAGACTCTATGTCTTGGATAACTGAGAACAGTCATAGATCTGTACAACCACCTGCAAACATTTCCACTCTTTCTTACAGACATTAACAGTATAAGAATGTGTAAAAGAGTGGGTGCAGGTAACATGTAATAAGCCACTTGTGTGTGTATAAGCATATATATTAGGGCTGTCAGTGTCAATGCATTCACAGTGTTTTTATTTAACACTGTCAATGCATTTTCCTAATTTGACCCTGTTTGCGTGTTGTATGTTGCTATGATGGAATCCACGATTGTAGCTCTCTTGTTCAAATACAGCTTTTAAATGGCTTTCAAAGCAATACCTTCAGCTCCTTCCACAGACTATGCTCACGAGAGACAAGCAATAGCAAATTTTTACATAATAGCCTGATCACAATTTTTTGTGCTAACAATTACACTGACAACAATTATTTTCCTCTTATGTGATCTTTCACAATTAAGGCAAAAACATGTACACATGTAAAAGTAATAAATGGCATTTACTGAGACACATCATGGGTCCTTCTGAAACAACAACAGTTGTAGTTTCTGACCTGTACTATAAAACCTTTTGAGGGCAGTGGTGAGTAATGTTTGTTTATTTATGTATATAAATATTTATGTATATTTTAGGGTTGCAGTTTAATAGTCGCATGCAACAAATAAACAAGACAATTTTATAGTTAATTGCAATTATTAATATGCCAATTTATCCAGCAAAATTGCACAGTACCATTAGGTTAAAATCCTAATAAATCATTAGATTAAAATCCTAATAAATACTTTCTGATAAAGCTTATTTTGTTCACTTACAAACAATACAAAAGCTAATGCTTTTTACATGTTTCTTAGGGTCAAATGTGAGCAAATAAAGACAAAATGCAATTAATTGCAATAAACAACACAAAACAACGTGACTTATCACAAGAAATTATTCTAATTATTTGACCGCCCTTATATACACAGCACATCTTGCAGTGCTATTCTGTATGTACCAGCATAAAGCGTTTTTAGGTCAATAAACACAATGTAAACTTGGGACGTCAAAGTAATCCTCACCTCATAGGGTGCAGATCAAACATCGGTGGCTGCAGTTCTGCTAGCTCTATGGCTGTGATCCCCACAGCCCAAATGTCACACAGCTGGTTATAGCCCCCCTTCCTCTCCACAGCTGCCACCTCTGGAGCCATCCTGAGGTGAAGAAAAGAACAGGAAAGAACTAGACACAACACAAAAATAACAGTTTCTGTGAATAAATGTATTAAAATGTATTTTTTTCAAACTCACAGACTAGTAATAATGACGGTATATGAGCTAAAATATTTGTGTGTAAATGTTAGAGCTGGTTATTGTTTTAAACTTCTATATGTAGCACCTTTAAAGAAAGTATCAGTATGCTTTGATATTCTAGTATAATGAAATATGGTGCCATCTCTCAAAAGAGAACATCATCTTTTCTATAGAAGTTTATAGTGTTTTTCCTATATCTCGTTTATCTCTAAAGTATATTAATTTGAAGGTAAAGATTTTGCAACACTGGTCTTGCAAAACACACACACACACACACACACACACACACACAATCTAAACCACTTATCCTACTGGGTCACGGTGGGGTGCTGGAGCC
>JAILXH010284027.1:20375-33360 GCA_023558415.1 Piaractus mesopotamicus | reverse complement strand
GGGCAAACTGTGATCTTTTTCAATTTAAAATATCTCACCTGAAGATCAGAGTTTTGTCTGCTTGTTGTTGTTATTATTATAATTATTATTATTATTTATTTTTAAATTATTATTATTGCAGACCGCTGGTCAACTGAAACAAATTAAAACTGGCGCCTGATTTTTCAGCTGAAAAAGCGCAATCATGAAACCCTGCTGCGGATTTTCACTAAAATATTGTCAGTCTTTTCTGTAAACATGCTAACAACAAAATCAGAGTCTCCAGATAGCAATAAAACGAAATAATATGCCAAAAAAAATATACAAAAATAAAATAAACACAAGTAGAGTCCATGCTCGTGTGTCTGTGTATTCTCATTATCGTACACTGCTCTGTCGGACTGTCTGTTTAATTCGATGCTTTTTCATCACATAAACGCTTTAAGACGAACATTTTACACTAAAATAATTCAGTAATCCTGAGGAGGTAAATCCAGCCTACATTATACCACATTTTTGTTACAGACACCATCAGCAGCAAAATAACAACAACAGAAAAATAATTCTAACATCTGAAAAACTCGGACAGGCGCTTTTTGTTAATTGCTTTTATAAATGAGTAAATGCAGCTGCTGAGTCTGTTTTTTTCTCTCGAGAACACAGCTGTGTGAATAAAGTTAGTGGTTTATTAAAGTTACACCTCTAGTCAAAGACTTTGCATTAGTATAGGAGTTTATAGTTTCTGCGCGCTCTGCTATATAAGAGCAGATTTTAATCGGTCGCTGATCATAAATTTAAAAAGGCAAACAGGCTACAGTAAATAGACGTGTATACAGGAAAAACGAAACAGAGCCTATACTTCTCTAAACACACGATATAGGCGTGTTTGATATAGACCTCTATCTCTGCATTCCTTTATTTCTCTGTTTATTAAAATCGCGGCTCTGTGGTGTGTAGAGAGATCGTCTGTAGGCCGAGGTGAGCCTCTGCTCAACACTGTAGCGGGTTTAATTTTCCAGTTTGTGTGGACGGTTTGAGCTAAAGTCTATACAGTCCGAGAACACTGTACAAACGCTACAGCTGTCCATCAAATCAGGCTTCGTCCTTCATCATTCAGTGTTCGGGGAATCCGCGCTGAATAAAAACAGTGTAATTGTCCTGTTTTCAGCTTTTAGTCGGCCCTGCTGTCTTTAGGCCGAGAGGACGTGGCCTGATTTCTGGAGGATCTGGGCTATAAGGTCGCTTTTGGGTTATTCTGTTTTATTGCCCCAATAAATGTCGGAAA
Organism: Piaractus mesopotamicus; assembly: GCA_023558415.1. Taxonomy (NCBI): domain Eukaryota; kingdom Metazoa; phylum Chordata; class Actinopteri; order Characiformes; family Serrasalmidae; genus Piaractus; species Piaractus mesopotamicus. The sequence continues at coordinate 32,096 of JAILXH010284027.1, read as the reverse complement.
TCAGTGTTTATTCTTACAGGAAGTCTTTGTTTCCGCCGAGTCTGTTCAGTGCTGTAAAAGCTTTTACACTGTCCGTTTGTCTGTTCCAGTCTGCTCATCCGGCAAAAGAGCTCAAAAGGAGAAACTTACTTCAGTTCCCTTAGTTTAATTTTCAGATCAGCCCTTCATTTGTTTTTGTTTTTCTCCAAAATATTGAAAAGTCGCTCCAGGAATATTTGATTCCCGCACCTGGTCAGATATGTCTAAGACCAGGCAGTTAAGTGTCCAAAATATTTAAAAGACCAAATTTATTTAAAATTTCACAAGACTGTGTTTATGACTCATCAGATTATGAACATTTTCACAGATAACGGAGAAAACTGTGGGAGTAAAAGTGTCCAGATTGAAACATCTTTCCTTTTTTAACGAAAAAAGATGGCGCCTACCGAGCTACTGCTGGAGAGAAAGCAATAAACTCCCAGTTGTTTATGAAAATTTACAACTTTGTGGTAGAAGTTTATGTGAGGCTCCGGCCTGTGATTGGCTGGGCGCGGTCACGTGAGCAGCTCCCTGTGAACATGAACTTTTTATGATTTCCCAAGTGGATATAATGCAGCATTCTTTTGGTCAGGGCGCAGTCAGTAACACCTCTGCCTTCCTCTTCACGCCTTTCTTCATCCTTAATGTGGAGCTCTGTCTCACAAACTGTACCTTCACCGCCCGATCAGGGTATGAAGATGGCTGGAGCCCCTCAGCATCTCCACCGCAGTGTCAGAGTGGATCCCCCTCTCAGAGAAGAACAGTCAATGGATCAAAACTCAACTCGCTGGCGCTGTGCTTCAGTTCCTTTCGTTCACTTCACGTTTTTGGTGACCTTACTGGACCGAGAGTGCTTGACGAATGGAACATTTTGGAAAGTGGTGTGAGCTGCTGATGAACGGAAAAGGTAGGACCCCGGCTGTGTTCACTCTGATGCTAACCAGCGCACGTTTGTGTTTTATGTAAGCCGCGAGAATGATGGGCCTGCTAGGCTCTGTGGGGCAGACATGCCTGTTGCGAAGACGGTGGACACATTGGACGCTAACCGAAGCAAGAATGCAGTGACTCTGATAGTGTGAGTTTCTCCATAAATGCTAATGTGTGTATATTTATTGGATGCTGGTGGTTGTGTACGTGTCTTACTGACGGAGCTACAGAAGGTAAAGTGAGAGTCATTCTGACCAGGCTGTGCTTTTAGACACTCCAGAAAAAGGTATTCTCTGGCGAGCTTAACTGTGGTGAAAAGTCTACATGTGAGAATGTGGTGATAACGCTGGGTAGGTCAGGTCAGGCTGCAGAGCATGAAATAGTTCTGGAAATAATTCGCTTGTGAACGCAATGGTGGGTGTTTTTTCCCCTCACAGAAACTGAACATGGATTGTTGCCTAAATGATCCTGAATGAGGCTTTGTTGATCTTTGCTGTGTGGTGGTGTATTTTCCTTGTAATATTTTCGTCTTTGCCATTTTCTACTCTTGAGTGTCCGTGGTCGCTTCTTCATGGTCATTTATAATGGTCACCCATCATGAAGCATGGCCGCAGTTGTGGCTCCATGTATCTGAGGATGCGCTCAGCATTTCAGAAATTAATCCAAGCGTTTGGCCATCTTGGTAGCTGTTTGATCATCTTTTGTTTTAACATTATGCACAAGTTTAATGAATTTAGGCTCCCATAAATCGACTCACTGTGCAGTTTTGTTTCCTACGTTCTGAAAAGCTGACTGATGGTTGATCAGCTGGTGGTTGATTCTGAATCTCTAACCGAGCTGAATCTCTTTGTTCGTGTAGTTTGAACGGTGGGTTAACTCTACTAAAAGGTGCTGTTTATCCTGTAATGGCGCAGTGTGCCTCATTTCTTGCTCTGGGATGCCATCTAGTGACGAAGACACCGAACCTCTGACGACACTGCCCACACAAATGGACAGGTTCTTTTGGCTGCGTCCGAGCAGACGAACAGTCCGCTTTCCTGGTTTTGCCTGATCTTGTAGCCACGTGGATCCACGCAGCAGTCAGCCTTGCTGATGTGTCCAGTCAAGGCCATGAACTACAGATCAGGCCAGATCAAGGAAAGCAGACAGGAAAGGAGCTTTCTCTCACCTACTCGGCCGCAGCCCCTGTGTTTTTGTGTGATCTGACTTTAGGCCCTACATGCGCGGACTGTGTTAGTGCCTCCTCTACACGCGCACTTCTTCATCCCTCACAGCTAAACACATTTAAAAAATACGGCTCTTCAATAGTTCTATTTAGAACCATGCGCTCTATATATAACCATTTAATGCTTAAATGGTTCTTTGCATGGAGAAATCGTTCTTCAGATTGATGGAGAAAGTGTTGTATGTGGTTCTACATAGCACCTAAAAGGGTTCTGCTATTGTTACGATGTCAAGCTTGCAACAATAGAACAACCCTTTTTGGTGCTATATAGAACCATTTTCGAAAAGATTCGACATGCAACCATATACACATTCTCCATAAATCTGAAGAACCATTTAACCATGCACAGAAATATTTAAGCATGAAAATGGTTCCACCTAGAACCCATTGTTCTAAATAGTACCATTCCCTTTACTAAAGAGCTTTAAAGAGTGGAGGTGGTGGCGTTTAGATGGATGTAAGTGTAATTTCCTTCTCTTTCACTTAGCTGACCTGGCACAGCGCTGTCTTGTCCAGGCTGCAGGAAAACGCGTCTGCGAGGTGGAGTGTTTTATTTGGCTCGTCTGAGCCTCAGACGAATCCGCGCTTATTCTCATTCACAACGTTTCATTTGCCCAGCAGCTCTTAGTAGCGCTCACATTAAAGAAATCTGAAAAAGCTACAGGGAAGCTGAAAAGGGAAGAGATCCAGTCCTGCGGGACGGCCTGTTATTAAAATGTGCAGAGCTTTATTTGAAAAGCGTGAGCCACGCAATTGTGAATTTTGCTCTTGTGACTAAATGAATGAATGAATGAATAAATAAATAAATAAATAAATAAATACGTCTCGGGAGACAAAAATAAAGCAGCCACATTAAATATCACAAAGGTTACAGTAGATTAGACCTTCTTTTTTGTCATTGGTGACGTAAACTGTGTGATACATTAAAGGAAATGTTTGCTTGGATGAGACATTTAAGGCAAATATATACATAAAAAATCTGCATATGGGGGAACAACTGGTTTAACTTGGATGATAAATTATTCGTAACGATCCTTAAATAGATTAAACTATCGAATTCCAATGCCAGTGCTGCTCTTACTGTTGAGTGTACCAGTCTGCTCGAAGATCATTCTACCTCAAATTTTATTTTCAAGTCCCAGAAATTGACCTAGAATTCTGAAATTCCACGATTCTTTACATTCCAGAAAAAATAAATAACATACACAGAATGATATAAAATATAGGCAACTTTATATAAAACTACTGATTCGTTAGAGGTGCAGTTTGAGTCCGAGTTGTTTTTTCCCCTATAAGCTGTATTTATACGGTTTTTCGTGAAGCTTTTATTAAAATTCAGTGTTTAAAAGAGGGCTGATGTTTGCAGACGTGTTATGTAATATAAATGCTGTATTCAGGATATCAGTGTAAATTTGTAGTGAACAGGGAGATTAGATCTTTGTGCTTTCTCTCGCATGTAGATAAACCTAAAAGCTGTTTTGTTTAGACGCTACATGTCCACGCGTGGATTCGGTGTCCGAGCACCGCCGCCAATATCCATTAACAGCGATTCCCTTGTTTTCATTTTTCGGCGATTAAGTATGAGTGGAGAAATAAAATTGCTATATATTTCGCAAACTTTCGCTGGACTTTATCTGAAACTTGTAAAACTTGTCAGATGGAAGCAGAATTTTGAATTTGAGCCTCGTTAATGCGACATTTGTTAAAGTATTTTTCATCAAATTTTTTTTTTACCTGTATTAGTTAAATAGTACGAAACTCTTAAATTCGAGGGCTTTCTATGCCTTGGGGATTCCATCCCGTGCAACAAGACTCCCCCTCCTTCTTCTCCCTAAATGCTTTTCTAGCAGAGCTGCTCGGGATTGGCCAGACTCTGATCAGCTGGTGCGTTTCCCTGCGCGCTCACATTGGCACCTCGCCACCCCCCCTCCGGCTAAAAGCAAACCTCAGATAAAGTAATGGCAAAGCACACTTGGACTATAAAACACAACAAATCATAAACCCTCGGACAAGAACCGTGGCCACCCAATGAGTTCCTACTTCGTCAACTCCACTTTTCCCGTGTCTCTGCCCGGGGGACAGGAGTCTTTTTTGGGTCAGATCCCGTTATACTCCTCAGGATATACGGACTCTTTAAGGCACTACCCGAGCGCTGCGTTCGGAGCCACCAATGTGCAGGAGAAGGTGTACACGCCCTCCTACTACCAGCAGGCTGCGGGGGTGTTCGGCAGGAACGGAGCGGGCGCGTGCGACTACGCCGCCGACCGCGCGTGTGCTCTCGGAGGGCTCGAGGACTCGCTGGTGCTGAGCCAGGAGCAGTGCAAGACGGACTGCACCGAGCAGAGCTCAGACAGATACTCTTACAGCGAGGACAAGCCGTGCGCCCCGGTCTACCCGTGGATGCAGAGGATGAACTCGTGTAACGGTAAGTCTGCTCTGCCTCTTCAGCCATGTGGCGTCGTTCTAACGACTCCGAGCCAGAACAGTATAAAGAACCAGCATCCCCACTCAAACAGAGGCTGCGTTTGGAGGTCTGTCACTTTTTAACGACATTGTTAGCATGAGCAGTTATGAGCACCCTGAAGTTTGGGCTTCTGTTTTGACCTGCGCTTTGATTTTCAGACCTATAGCCTGCACTGGTTGCTCAAGGGTTCTTTGGTAAAGAGAAAAGTTCTATTTAGAACAATGAGTTCTATATAGAACCTTTCCATGCTCAAAATTTCAATCTTGAAATCGTAACAATACAAGAACCCCTTTTGGTGCTATAGAGAAGCATTTTTAAAAAGGTCCTATACAGAACCATATGCAACACATTCTCCATCAATCTGAAGAACAGTTTCTCCATGCAGAGAACCATATGAGCATGAAATGGTTCTATGTAGAACTCATGGTCCTAAATAGAACTAAAGAACCCTTGAAGAACCATGTTTTTGAGAGTGAGGGGAGAGTGTGGATTGTTTTATTTTCTTTAATTAACTTCTTTTGTCAATGAAATTTGTAAACATTTCAGTCACCCAAGCTTATTGGGTTCGATAAGGCGCACAAAAAGTTGTTCGCAGCAAAATAATAATTATAATAATGATAATAATAATAATAATAATAATAATAATGCTGTGGTTTATTGCACGTGTCTGATCTGTACATGTCTAAAGCTGTCTTCTCCTTCCTGACAGGCATGCCTGGAAACACCGGCCGCAGGGGTCGTCAGACTTACACTCGCTTTCAGACTCTCGAGCTGGAGAAGGAGTTTCACTTCAACAGATATTTGACCAGAAGACGCAGAATCGAGATCTCGCACGCGCTCTGCTTGACCGAGCGGCAGATAAAGATCTGGTTCCAGAACCGCAGGATGAAGTGGAAGAAGGAGAACAAAGTGATGAACTCTGCAAAGGCCGACGAGGAGGAGGATGGTGGCAAGGCGGGATAAACGCACCGCAGTACATGCACTGTGCTAAATATACAAACAAGCGAGTCCAGCATTTTTACCCCCCACAGTGTTGTAGCCTGTAGTATTTTGATGTAGATGTACAGATTTACCCCAAACAGAAAGCAGCTACCTGTTTAAAGCGGTGTTGAGAAGCCACAAGCAGAGACCTTCTGACGGCTTTGTGCTTTAAAACCAGGCATCTTTATCATTCTCACTAAGGGTAGAGGCGGTGGGGACAGAGAACAGGGCACCTTGACCAACATTGTGTATTATTATTATTTGTATTATTATTATTATTATTATTTGGAATTGGGCCTGTTTTAATTACCTGACAGGAAAAGAATGGCTGCTTTTCCAGCACCCTTTTTTTTCCACCTTCTAGCTTTTTCAGCGACCTGCAGAGCGAAGTGGGAGAGAAGGCTAAGGACATGGAGATGTTTGAAACTGCTGTGTTGAAATGTTCTCATGCTTTATTTATTTTGTTCGTCACGTTTGTGTATGTGGTTGCAGTAAAAGCAATGCATTAGTGAACTTTGTTAGCAATGCCATTTTTTTGTCAATAAAATAAATGTTTAACCACGTTTATTTGCTCGCTTGTGTGGGTTGAATGGCCAGCAGTGCTGAGGAGGGTCGAAAAACATATTAATATATAAGCTATAACATAAACTAACATTTTTAATGCAGTCTAGACAACATTAAATGTTGAGTACGCTGATTTGTGTGAGTCTCAGAACAGGCCTACGTTCTCCTAAAATCTGCATTTAAATCATGAGAATACATTAGAAATGATCTATCTATGAAGGCCAGAAAAGGCCAAAATGTATGCTTCATAATTTCCTTTACTTTTATAAAATAATAATAGGAAGAAATAATAACTGCTACGCTAGGAAGTTGTTTCGAACAGGTTTGCTATTTCCGTGAATTACACGAAGGATATTGAGACTATTGCATATTGCACGGGCACATTTACGCTCCATTTCTTACCATTAAACTAAATATATTATAACAATTTTGAGCTCATTTTTAAAGGGGCGTCATTGCACGCCGTCTAAGTCGTAATGCAGGGCTAAAAAAGTGCGCAGGACTGTGCAGGTGTTTTGGGCATTTTGCAGTTCTCCCAGTAGGTGACGCCCTCTGCTAACATGGGATGCGGCGCGCGACGGGGAGGCACCGCTGAGTTGAATCTAACGATCATCATTTCGTCATCATTTGTAAGCACAGAGCATGAATTACCTCTTGAAGTCATCAGAGAGAATTTACGACTGGTCAACAAAGGCACGTGACGCCCTAACGCGCTCCCATATTTGGCCGCATACATGGCAAAAACGAAGTACAGTGCATTGCTATAATTCATTTTTCCATCATAAATTGTGCTGCGCGGGATTTTAACGACCGAGACCTGCTCATCAAGAAAGGCTTTTTAGAAATCTCCAAATGAGCTCTTATTTTCTAAACTCCTTCTCAGGGCGCTATCCAAATGGCTCCGACTATCAGTTACTAAATTATGGGACTAACGGCGCTATGAACGGCTCTTACAGGGACTCCACGAGCATGCACCCCGGCTCTTTCGGGTACACCTACAATGGAATAGACCTCAGCGTGAACCGCTCCAGCAACAACAACGCCCATTTCAGCGGAGTCGGAGACAACGGCCGCGCTTTCCCGAGCCCCGGCGCGGACGCGCGGTACAGGCAGACGAGCTGCTCGCTGGCGTCTCCGGAGCCGCTGCCGTGCGCCAACAGCGATAGCCTGAGCCTCAAAGGCTCCTCTCCCTCCTCCGAGCAGAGCACGACCGGGGGCAGCGGCAGGCTGACGGGAGGCGGCGGCGGCGGCGTCGGCGGCACGAACAGCGCGCACTACGTGGAAACGGACGAGACGAGCGTGGTGTCGGAGCCCGAAGAAGGCGCGCAGCCGAGCAACCCGAACCCGCGAGCGCAGAAGCAAGAAACGGTGACCACCTCCACCTCGGCGCCCAGCGACGGGCAAACACCACAGATATTCCCGTGGATGAGGAAACTTCACATTAGTCACGGTAGTAAATATTTCTGCTGTTTTGATTTACGCGCGGCGAAATGGCCTCGAATAAATCTGCTCTCCAATCGAAAAGTCGTAAAACGAGAGTCATAAAAGCGATCATTAAAAGCACTGATGCGAAATGATGGTAAAGATATGGATTAGATAAACAATCTGATGCAGCAAGGGAGAAACTGAGTAATTGGGCTTTTTTGTCATTCACCTTTACGATTATAACATTTATCTGTGGAGGGTTGGGGGTGGGGGATAATATTTTCAATTCAAAAAATAGTTATATAGCTTTCTGAGCCAGCTTAGATCAAACAGCGTTTGGGAGAAAGACGAAGTTCCGTGATCTGGATGCTGGTGTTGGTGTAGTACATGGTGAAGCAGTCCCAAACCCAGTTCTCTTGGTTCCTATAATATCTTCACGGTGTTGATTTCTCTTTTTTCCCACCCATATCCATAGATATGACTGGACCTGATGGGAAACGAGCTCGAACTGCCTACACTCGCTACCAGACGCTAGAGCTGGAGAAAGAGTTTCATTTCAATAGGTATCTGACCCGGAGGAGGAGGATAGAGATAGCCCACGCACTGTGCCTCACGGAGAGGCAGATTAAAATTTGGTTCCAGAATCGGAGGATGAAGTGGAAAAAGGACAATAAGCTGAAAAGCATGAGTTTGGCTACGGCGGGAAGCGCTTTCCAAAACTGACCGTGTTTGACCATAGTTGAAAATATTCGACTACTGTTATCGCACTGCACCTTTTCTTTCCCTGCTTGGCGTTATCAGGCATCCGACTTCTCTGTGTAACTTGGTGTAAAACACGACATTTTTTGTCAGCCGTTGAATATTGTTCATCCCATATAGGCGATAGGCTACTGGTAGCCTGGTTCCAGCTGCCATGAAATAAGTGTAAATGCTACGTATCGAGGTTATACTTTCGTGGAAGAAAGCATGTTCCATGTAAACGCTCTTTGTGTGCAACTCCAGACCTGTAACAGGAATATTGTACAGTAACAACGCGCACTACCTATATCAGAGGCGATAGTCGAAAAAAAGAAAACTTTGTTGTACTCTTATAAACTTGTATAGAAACGTCAGTGTAGACCGTTTTCCAGTTTTACATTTATGCTTGTGCCGCGTTTATTATGAAGTTCATTTCTTGCATAGAATAGTCACATTGCGAAAAAATGAAAAAAAGAAAAGAAGTGATCTATATTCGCACTTAGCCTACGTTTGTGTACTTTATGTTGCATCTAAACATTTCGGGGCTCGTAAAATGTTCCATGAAGGGTGAAATATGTTTGATGTCCAATATTTTATTTGTATTATGTGAGTGGTGTATGTTCCGTGTTAAAACACAAGAAAAGCCGAGGAACATGTTTTAACATTGATATGCTGGACGTTTTGCCAGCTGGGTTTTTTTTTTCTATTTGTGTCGATTGAAAAAAAAAAATGGTTGGTCATTCTAATTTGAAAAATAAAGTTTCTTTCAGTCTTATTCAGTCTGCTGGTTTGAGTGTTTGCTTGTGCGGTGGACCTGTAGGACCACCAGTAGTGGCGGGTCAAGTTTACAAACCTCCTCCCCTTCAATGTACGCGCGCTCATGGTTATCGTTTTGCTCAGCATTTCAACCTATTGCAGCCTGAGGGTTGTAGGCCTGAGGAACACTGGACTAAATGCACAAATACTCCTGATTTCACGACCTAACTTTGACTTATAGAGTCATACTCATTTCGTTTCGTTTGGTGAAAGAAGCCCGTTTTAAATGTAAAAATGTCAATAAGGAATATCAAACTGTAACACGAAAAAAGAAGCTGTTTTTCAACAGCGCTTGTATAATAATTACTAAACCTATAAACTTACCTCGTCATGGTCAAATGGTCAAGTGGAACTGCGCCTCTTAGGAACTGCTTATAAAACACTGCATGAATAATCTTACATCAGAAATATCAGACTCAGCCTTCAGTGATTTCCTCGCGAAGTCCAGTCTATAACATGGCGTTGTAGTTCTCTGTAGCGCTAAAAAAGTCACGTGAGGTCCATAAAGTTAGTTTTATGGTTTTGGGGGTTGACAATGTGCAACATAATTCACATTCTTGAATGAAAGTGACGGTTTGACTGCTTCAGCGGGAGTCTAAAGGTTGTGGACGCCGTGTGGGGTGCTATAGTAGTCCAGCTACCTCGGCCAGTCTGACATGGCTAGTCACTGTTATTACTATTATTTTTAATTTCTGATGGCTTTGGGAGACACTGAGAGACAGATTGACAACTCAGAGTAAGTTTCACTTTTGTCTGTATGTACATTTAATTAATTCTCTTTTTTCCCCAGCGAACTGCAGTTTGTACCGTAATAATGGGGCCCAGATATTTTTTGTCTGAACGGTCAGATATGGACTACAGTGCTTACTCGTTTATCGATGGGGTTGTATTTTAGTGTTGTGGATGCTCTCTTTATCAGTGCACTACGTTGAGTGGCAGTATTAATATTTTGAGTGATGTGCTTTGCCAATATTGTCCTCTCATATTTATAAAAGCAGCTCTAAGCATGCGCTGAATGCCAGATTAAGAAGTGGTAGATTTAACGAATTGTAGACTTGTCTGTTGAAAACGTTTTTTTTTTTTTTTCTTTTTTCTTCTAAAAAACAAACAAATAAACAAACAAAAAAGCAAATAAATCTAAATGCAATAATAGATCACTGAGAAAACTTAAAAGAAATAGTTGTTTATTTATTTTTGGAAATTCAGACAGCCTGATAGAGAACCTGATCAATTTGAATGGAAGTGAAAACATGATGTAATCGCAGCAAATTCTTGCAATGCACGCGGTTGCACGATTCATGACTATTAAAGTCTCATTGTACTACTATAATGTGTTTTGCATATTGATAAGGGTAATCTGTGCGCTGTTCTCATCAATTATTCATTGGGAAGGGATCACTGCGAGGTCAGGAGACTAGTGCTGAACACATGCCTTACCAGAGCTCACCACCAGCTCCGTGCCAAGCTGCCAGGACGAGCTCTGCAGCCTCCAAAAACACAGACACTAGATTACACTACATTACATTACACTGAGACTGGAGGTCATTATGGACCCCTGATTTCTTCTACTGCAATATTGTCTATATTTATATATATATATATATACAGCCCTTATTTGGGAGGGTCTATAACGAGACCGTTGCATGGACGCAAAATATTTTATGCCTATATAATTCTCACCCCCGAACATTTCATGTTGTACCTATTACGACCCACATCGAGTGAAAATCAAGCGTAAGCTCTAGACTGAGCTGGTGGTCGTGTTTGTTGTAACGCTGCTTCGTGGCCAGCAGAGCCCGCCTTACTCCGAGCTCCTCGGCCGTCTGTCCTTCATCAGCCCAGCGCCACTCGAACAAGGAGCTCTCTGCTGCAGCTACAAGCATGTGAATGAACATCCAGCACCTACATACACGTCTAGATAACCTTACAAAACTGGTCTCGAGATGTAGCCCGTTTATACAGACTGGACACGCAATCTGAACAATGGTAGAACCTCAGTGTTCCAACCACTAACGAAACAAACGGAATAAACCAACAAAAATATATTACACTGACTTACACTGCCTGCTTTTCCCTTGAAAAAACGCCCTTAAGCTAATGACCCGGCCTGAGCCACGCTGCTCTGCGCGTGTTTAATGGGATCTGAGTTCATCCTGAGGTCACGCAGCGACGGCACGATTCTCACTTTATGGCAGGTCACAACACAGATGCCCACACTGGAGCAAGAAACGCTTGGAGAGCAGCAAATTCACTGCAAAACGTGGGAAAATATTATGCACAACTGTGAAGCATCATCAAGCGTGTTACAAGTAATACTGCGTAATTATATAGCTGCTTCTCTTAACGGTTAAATCAGGATGTTGTTGTCTTGGAAGTGCAGTGAAAAACAGAGCATAGAATTTACACGATGCAAAAAATATAAATAAAATAAATTCAGCAGACTTATTTTTTGGGGGCTAGAATTGCGCTGACGGAGCACATTTTTCAGCATGCAACACATTTAAATAATGCAAATTTGAAGCACAGTTTTTTTCAGTGGCCTATCCAACTAAAGCTTTCTCAA
>JAILXH010283990.1:0-10862 GCA_023558415.1 Piaractus mesopotamicus | reverse complement strand
TGTGTGTGTGTGTGTGTGTGTGTGTATGTACACGAAATTCAAAAAGTGTATTAAATCTTTTTCTAAAGATTTATAACTAAATCCAATCGTTGTGAAGTCAGAACTGTAGACTCCTAGCAGACAGTCAATGTGTGAATGTGTGTGAATGATCTTCTTCAGCTGATGCTTGGTCCAGATTGATGTGTGGAGCTCGGGCAATAAGCTCATGAAGATTGAGGTCACGTCCCAGAAGGAAAGGCCCCTCCGTCTCTGAGCCAAAGCACAGCTCCAAAAACAGCGTCCTCCACCAGAGGGCTTCACAAACACACACACACCCACATAGAGGCAGCAAATTAGCAGTTGAGAAGGACAGAAAAAGTGTTGACTTAGGTATGTCTCAAGGTCAGGGGAGCTGGCTTTGCTACTGCGTGCAGCTGCATGGCCTCCACACGCAACACCTCCTGATTAATATGTTGTCAGCAGCACTAATGCATCACAGAAACAAAGCTAGAACACAGCACAGTCAAACATGAGCTTTTGTGTCAGTTTGATTTGAATGAGGCTTTTCGAATGTGAATTAGATCCAACAAGCTAATCCTTAGTATTATCCCACTATCGCCTAAACTGTGTCTGCTAAGTGAGGAATCTCTGAAAGGATGTGGTGTTTTTTTTTTTAAAGAAAAAATCTGGTTTCACCATATACCATCATATGCTCACTAGATATGAACAGGTATTACCAGCAACTATTTGGTGAACATCAGATACTATCATGTGCTGACTAGATATTATCATATGATTACCAGACACTATTTGGTGAGTGCCAAATATTATCAGGTGAGCACCATATACTGTTTGTTGTGCACACTTTACAAATATATACATATAGACCATTCTACAGAATTGGTTCAAAATCAGCATTGAAAATCCATTTTGGACTTTTAACGGACTTGGACTTTAGATGAAAATGCTTTGCGTGACCCTGTACCTTAATTATGTTTATTTTATTAAAATAAATGATTCATCATTTTATTTTGTCACTACCAATACAATAATAACACTACTGAAACTTTACCAAATGTTTCAGTAGTGACAATTTTAGTAGAACTCATTTTGAGCAGAAATCAAAAACACTAGCCAGTACAAGACTAACAAGCACAGCTTTGAGCAGCTGTACACACGCAAAAGCATAATATTTCTTATTACAACACAAATAAATTTACTTAATAGCAGAAAATATGTGTTTTGGTAGTGACAATTCTTATGTTACACATTCAGACTTTGGACATGTGAACTAACCATGTGGCCATAAGGGACTGGGATACAGTTTCACTTCTTGCTCTAAAATGTAGGGGTGTGGCTAAAATAAGGCTCTGCCTATGGACAATTTTTTTTTTTTTGTAAAAAAATTTTTTTCATGATAAATTAAAATCTTTCAGCATCACTTTAATAGAAATCAAAAACATATTTTAAAAAACAATATTGAAAAAAATTTTTTTATTTTTTTTTTTTATTTTCACAAGTTGAAATTAAGGGGGTTAGGGTTTGAGATAGCCAGCTCCAAACCTTTTTTTTTCAGCACCTTGCCCCATCGCATCTTTCAGAGTATGATAGGTAATTTCTGGTGCAAAGAATGAATGCTTCATCTTCAACAGTTCCTGTAGCTCAATTTAGTCTGTCGAAATGACAGTGTATCATATGAACATTACAGAGCATAACAGAGTGCTTTTGTTTTGAGGTAAACACCATCGTAATCAATGTTAAAATTAACGTCACTGACAAATAAGTGACTGTCTGCTAACTGCTGAACATGATCTGAACACAAACAAGACCCGATGGCTATGAATGGCCGATTTTTGCTTCAAACATTTTTATCAGCAATCAACAAATTTGTTATTATCACTTTTGGCCAATCATAGTGTAAGTACACTTGTGCCAACATAGTGTAAATAGGCAACTGATTATTCATTTATGAATTAAAATGTGTTAAGAGCAAATGATAATAAATATGTTGCAACTCTGGCCAATAATGAATACTGAAAATGTACTACTGTGTTTCATATTTTCGTGTAATACACATAGTGTGAGCTTTGGGTACAAAAAAAAGCCTAATCAAAACTGTCCATTTGGCTGTAAAGAAATTTTTAAAAATTCATGATCAGTGTAGGCATAATATTTAGTATTAAAATAGTCTTCACAAGATTTTTCAAATGAACTGTATCTGGTCACATTTGAATGACAAACTTGTATAAATGTAAGCTTTCATGAGGAGAGAAAAAAAATTTTCACTATGAATTTTACGTTTGGTTGCTTTGACTTGATTTCCTCAGCTCGTTAAAACCTCAGCTATTTTTGTGCAAAATACATCTGGCATTTCCCACTAGGTTATTTTTCCTGCCTGGTGGTTTTCCTGTGGTTCTCCTGAGTCAATCCTTTGCAGAATGCCTTCATCTCTGAGCCTCCTCTTTATTAGAAAACATACTTTTGCTTGTGTTATGAGCCAAGCCAGTGTGGTAACATGACACTTTTTACTGGCATGGCTAAATCCGGCTGATAAGCGGATTTAGTAACAGTTTGAGAACAGGGATCTTGGCACTCATTATGGTTTTATATATTACAACGGCCTGAGATTTGTTCTAATGATCCTTATGGCAGCAGCTGCTCTGTGTTGTTTTTTGCAGGCCTCCTTCACAAGCTAAACAAGGCTTTTTGAAAAAAAAAGGCACAGCAATTGTGCTTGAGGAGCTAAAGTCGCCTGATTTCCTCTATGAGTGGAGAAAATAACACTGAATAAAAGCAATTCGGGGGCTGGGGGGTTGAAATTGTATACCATAGTGGGCAGAGCTGATGAATAGCTGGTGCAGTATTGCACAAGCCAGCAGATTATCAGAGCACAGCTGCTGAGTGTAGGACTAACACGAGCAGCTGTGCCATCAGGCCAGGCAAACAATGGCCTGTCGTCCACTCGGAAGTGTGTTATGGCCACTGCTTTCCACACACCTCTACCGTGTTGGACAAACAGCTAAACCAGCAACGTAAAACCCACCCGGGCCTTCAGGAGCCTTGAGCTTATCAAGCAGCAAAGCAAACACGTTGACTTCATTATCGTTTTTGCAGTACAGCAGAGCCTTTTCCAAACTTTGAGAGCTTACGCTGACACAGACTTCTACATGTTGTTTATATTATATAGCTGCAGAGTGATTCATAATGAATATACAACATATAAGAGATTTCAGGTTCCTTGTGTTGTTTTTCACAAAAGCCCACCATGTCTGTTTTCATTCAACTTTTTTTTCTCCAGACACATGCTGATACAATCAAAGCCTAGTTAATGAATGACTTCACTGGCTAAAAATATGCTGCTTTTGGAAGCCTTCCTCTCTTTTTTTTCTGTCCTTTTTTTGTCCAGAGGGCGTGCAGTAAGATAGTTGCAGGTTTATGTCAGCGCTTGTAGTGTCTCCTCTCTGTCTTGAGGTGTCGCCGCATTCTAAATTCTCTGATACTTTTCTTGAAATTTCCTGAAGTGGTGCAGTAAGTAAACACTCGGCCTCATTATTCATCAGGGTTTCACGATCCAGTAGAAATTCCCATCTCGTCTTTTCTTTTTTTCTTTTTCCTTTTTTATAACCACGTAATTTTTTTTTTTTTTTTTGAGTGTTTTGATTCAGCAGTGAACATAAACATGCAAGTCTCGGTTGTATTCAGTGGAGTTAGCACTGTACAATTAAGCTGCCGTTACAATACTTATTCTTTTACACTGTACTGCTCAGGTATATTAAATTTGTATAGTATGTAAAAATATATTACATTTGCAAATTGATAAGCTAGAACAAATGTATTAAATGTGTTTCCTCCAAACTACTGCTAGATCTAAGGCCTTCTGTGTGGGTACTAGGGCTGGGCAAAGCTATAACATCATGATACTTAAAGACGTATATTTAGTTGTCTGACATTTGATTAGTGGAAGAGAAAAGAACCCCAAAACGATCAAAAACTATGAATACAATAATTTTTTATTCAATGTTTTATTCAACAAGTCTCACTAAACAGGACTACTTATGCTACTAGTGTTACCACTAATGATAATAATATCTGCGACATGCTAAGAAAAGAATATGTAGTAAATGGGGTGTAATTTACCATGATAATAGTATATATTGTCATTTTGCCCACTCTTAGGTACATTTTTGCAGATATTTATTTAAGATGCACTCACATATTCTCAAAAATAAACACAGAATCTGCGAGAACAGTCATTTTCACATGCTATGCAGAAATGCATAGATTCAGCTGCCATGTCGTGCTGTGAAAACTGACGTGATATTCTTGTCAGAATGTCAGTAGATTATTCACAAGCAAATGACATTTGGAATAGCTGTTCACAGGTCAGCTGGACGAGCCAAATGAGCTCGGTGTTCCTGTGTGGAAACTCTTGTGATGTAGGAAATGGAATGATTTCCACCCATTCGCACCCAATGTATATTTTAATCACTTAAACACAGGCAGGAAAAGCGACGGCGTCCGCTGCCCTTCTCTTCTGACTCAGCCCAAGTGACGAGCTGTGAAAGTGAGAAAGAAGAACTGTTTACCTCATGGAGGTTGGAAGTTATTACGCCGCTACTGCTTGATCTGCTCTTACAAATACATTAATCTCCATTTGCTCAGTTACTACTAAAGGGAATTCCTCCGATTTTTTCAAAATGTCTATATAATTCAGTCATTGACATGTAAACAAAGTCATTCAGAGTGGTTTAATGTGAAATGATTAATTGTAGCCTTAATTGTAGATTAATTGAAACCTGCCAACTTAGACTTCTTTACAGTGGTGGTGATAGGAACCAGGGGTCACAATATCTATAATGCAAAAATTGCCATTTTATTTATTTCTATTTATGTCTATTCAAAGACATTTAACATATGATGTTGGTAAAATAGTGGTAAATCTGGAAAAAAAATTCTTTGGTAACTGTTCTACTTCACAAAACCCTACATGTACCCTTCTGCCATGAATGGCTTTTAAAAATGTATGTTTTAGGCCAAATCCTTACCTCAAAGCTTTAGTAAAATAATGTTTCAGGTATCAGACAACATACTCATAATCATATAATGTAGTAACATTCTGTAACTTTTAGCGGCATTAAACGCTTCAGACGTCTGGTTCCTATCACCACCACTGTGAATAATTCTGACAAGGTAAGCTTCTCTAGAATGGGGCATTTCACATCAAGTGATTCTGAATGACTTTGTTTACATTTTAACCATCTAACTATGTACCCATTTTGAAAAATCAGTGGAATTGGCCCTTAATTCTTTCAAAAGTTAGCGCTAACCACCTTTTTTTTTTTTGTAGACCCCCTTTTGCAGACCCCCTTTCCTGGGCCTCCTCCTAAATCCAAAGCCTCACAGAGAAAGAAAGCAGTCTGTAATTAAAGCTGCTGATCCTCTTGACTAAATTTGATTTAGCCACTAGAGGGTGCTTCAAAAGCATGGAAAAACATTGCTGGGGTGTTTTACATTTTAATGAAGTGCAGTTATTTCAAGGTTGACATGTTGTTCTCAAAATATTGGCTGTATTATTAAGAGCACTTGAAGTGGTAGGTTACATTTGAGTCGCACATATTTGCTGCGGCCTGGCCACATGGCTTCTATTACATGTACTGGCTCTGATATTCAGAAACCAAAATGTGGCTCAAGCACATTTAGCCTTATCCTTTATAGCATATGATCTAAACAAAATGAGGTAATATACTCATAGGGGTAGCAAGATCCTTTTTAATAGGGTGGCCAGGTTAGACCCAGTGGTTTCTTTGGGGTGGCAACCCACTAGGGAGAAAAAGTAAGATAACTTCATGAGAGAATCATTTTTGGCTGGGTAACAAGCTAACCTGTAGCATTAGCAGGAACTTCACCTCTGATGAAATCTAGCCTGTATTATTAAACACATGCATGTACTCAGCTGTAAATGTATTTTGCTTACATGATAAACGGCAGATGTTACTATACCATAGTAACTGTTAGTAGATACTAGTTTTTAATGGTCACCTTATTTTACCATCACATAGCCTACTTCATATAACCGCAGCACTGCTTAGGTGTACAGGATGTACAATTATTAGTGTGGTCAATTTTGGTGGTCAGTTCTTTAAGCATTAGCAAAATAGTGTTATTAACTGGTTAACCAAATCTTAAAATTTAAAATAGCTTCGCTCAAGAAAAACCGAGTGGTTTTTCATTACGTTATATGAAATTTTTTTGTATGTTTTGTTCCCTCAACTAGTTCTAGTCTCTGCTGAACACTGTTAAAATCTTACAGTAATTCACATAAGGCGCAATGTGCAACCAAAAATACTGATGTAGAGATTTATTTTGGTGCTTTTAAACCTTTTCTTAATGTGAGATACACTGATCATTGAGTGCAGCATCAGATCACAACTGACTAGTAACGGCTCCAGTGGCAGATTTTCCCAAATAAATCTCCCCACTTCGTTTAACCCTGGTGGCCTAAAGAGTGACCATGCTTCATGTGAGGATAGCACTGGCCCACCCCTTGCCTTCGCCCTTAAATATTATGTTTTTACTATAAAGTGAAAAATACCAGTTTGGCTAAAAATGTTTGAAGGGGAAATTTCACGGATTTTTCTTCCTAACTAAATTGCCAAGATGTAAACAAACTCATTCAGAGTGGTTTGATGTAATACGCTTACGTTCTAGTGAAACTGGGTCAGAACTGTCAGGAACCAGATGTCTGAAGCTTCCCTAAAGAAAGTTATTAGACAAAATAGTTATGAATATACTGCCTGAGACATGTGTCATGATAGTGTTGAGTTTTTACATAAATCTGTTTGTGGCAGAGGGGTACATGCAGGGCACTGTGAGGCAAAATAGTCCTGAATGAAAACTTATTTCTTCAGATTTACAACTATTTTAACATTATCATCATCATCATCATCACACATAAAAACCCAGAAGGTGCATGTAGGTTCACTGGTCTTTCTGAATAATAAATAAAATCGCTGTATTTTTGTCACAGATGTCGCAAGCCATGGTTCAGTGAGCATGTCATGGGAAATAATAAGGCTAAAAAGCACCTGCTAATAGTAAGCAACTCCATTTGCTACTGTGCTACTGTACAAATTTGGTAACACTTTCTATAAATACTGTTCCAGAAAAAATAAACACATTCAAAATGTTCTAATGCATTATAAATATGGCAATAAATATTTATAAAAATGCATTGCACATGATAGCTATGTTTACTATGCATTATGCATAGTAACTGCTAACATAATGCATTATGAGTAGTGTTCATAATACATTAGATTATCAGTGCCAAAGAAACTGCGTAATGCATCATATATAACAATCCTATAAATAAACATTCCTTTAGTCTAAAATATATTCTTCTTTACTAATAATAAACAAGTATAAAGTTATTATAATAGGGTTATGATATATCTATCAATAACAAAGACATAATAAATATACTCGCAAAGCTTGCAAAGAAATGCTACAATACATGAATCAAGCTATTATTCCATTTCAGATAGAGGTATGATTCACAAGTTGAATAAGAAATCATGGCCATGTTTAGTTATAGCTGTGTTCATAATGCTTTATGAATGCATTAAGTCATGAATGTATTTATGACATGGCATTCATAGAAAATGTTAGCACAAATTTTATAAAACAGATAAGCGAATCACAAGGGGGACACTATTAGACATGCGAAGTGCTAATAGCAGTACATTTAAAGTTTTAGAATTTTTCTTTTCTTTAAAAAAAAAGGAAAAAAGTAACATGCTGAGGTCTGAACCCTAACCTCCAAAAATGCAGCCGGCTGTGACAGTTCAACACTGAAAGAAGTACTTTAAGTACTCCTGACAAACATTCTAATTATGGGGGCCTCGAAATTCCCAGCGCTCATTACAATTATAATGAACATGGTAAACTAGAGCAGATGTGCTCTAGTACAGGGCTCTTTCAGCCTGTGGGTGACTACAGTACCAAAACATGGATGACTTTCTCCTCCTGCTGAGACACTAGAAAAACACCAACTTTAAATAGACCTCCTTCATACTTTGTTATATACAGTGTCATGTTGCTGTGAAGAGTTTGATATTTAAGTTACAGAACTGTGCAAGTCAAGAGACCACTCTTTCCAATATTTAATTTCCAATCAAAACGGCCATTAAGTTATTTTTCAGTTTTACAAAAAAAGTAGGAAACATAAAAATCCACAGGAGTTTCTGTCCATCCTTCCACTATGAGAAGACAACTCAACACTATGGGCCTGAAAAGATGTGTAGCTGTCAAGAAGACATAAAATAAATAAGAAAAAAAAGAGCAAATCGTGCACTAGGACAGCAAAATTTGGACACCTGAGATGTTGAGGTTTTATGGACTGACAAGTCTAAATCTGAGACCTCTAGAAGTAACAGAATCAGTGCATATGCTGCCAAAGCAATAAAAGACTCTCGAGCCATGTCTGCAACCATCAGATGCTGCAAGGATGCTAGAGGACTGGTGCAAGTTTTGGGGATGTGCAAGAACATCTGGAGTTGGAGATTTGTTCTTGATAGAAGGCATGATGAATGCTGATACACTATATGTCCAAAGGTATCTAGACACCCGTTCTATTCAGTGAATTCGGCTACTTTACTATACTACTACTAATGACACAGGTGTTCAGTTGCGCAGTTTGTATAATCTCCAGAGAAAAGCATAGAATGGGACATTCTGGAGCAGCTGGACATGAGCGGGTAGTCACTATGTTCAATGCCAAAAAACATGAGCTAAAAGGATATAAAGCCCCCTGGTATTAGGCTGTGGAGCAGTGGAACTGCGTTCTCTGAAGTGATGAGAGAAGCAAGCTTTCTGTGTAATTTTAATATGAAATATTTTCCTGAAAAATAAATGACTTGTGCCTGACTGTTTTGACTGGAAAAGAAAACAATTAATGGGTGTGTGTATATATACACACCATATTATATGTATATATGTAAAATGTATATAGATTTTATGTATTAATACAACAATACAGTTAATGTAATAAGTAGTGATTTTAAGACTGTGTCAATGTGTTAACCATTTCCAAACCACTTCCTGTGGCAGTCTTTTGTAGCCAACATCCAATACCTAGTTTGGCTAATCGATGCATCATGAAGTTAAATCAGGTGTGCTGGTGAGGGAACTTAACAAATCCATGCCATAGTTGGGGGCAGAGCTGGGCGATATAGGCAAAAATGTTATCACGATAAACAAAATTCATATCTTTTGATATCGATACTTATCGCGATAAATGTCAAATCATTATTTCTTTCAAGTTTGAAGGCTGATTTTTGCTCCTGAGTGGTTAATTGCTGTTTTAAACTATCCTTTATTGTCAGAACACGACAAACACTCACCAAATAGTGGAACATTTTACAAATCTATCATGGGAGAGTGGGAGAAAGTTTCTGGTGAGCTGTTTTTATCAGTTGGAAAAGCACGGGCGCATTTTTTGTAATAGTCATAAATTAAGAAAGAAAAGATTATTTTTAGCTGGTGACGAGCGCTCGGCTATCCTGTTACAAATGACATCACAGTATTCAGACACCAGCTAACGACGACTGGATTTCTCTATTCTATCGTAGTAGTTTATGGGGTGAACCGCAATATATCAACACCAGACAAACAGAGTCTTCCTTTTAGGTATGCTTAAACTGAAAGCGGTGCTTTTGTGTCGTGTTTGATCTACAGTATTATCAATTCTCCATGTTGTGCGACTGAGGAGCGCCGCTTCAAGTTAGCCAGCTGCTAAAAACAGCTAGCCTGGAAAGACAGTTAGCGCTCTCGCGCTCTCCCGCTCTCCAATGCCTCATAGCTTCCTCAGCTTACTTTCGTTTAAATCAGGGCTGTAATTTACATGAACCCACTTCTTTCTTTCACTTTCGTTGCTTGGGAATGCACTTATACTAAAATATGACTTTTTAAGCGCTACAACAGCGCATTAGTTGTGATGAGCAGACGTGATTTAACGCTGCTAAAGTTTGTTAGCATGTTAAGAAAGAGGTGAGTTCGCTGTAGGACAGTACAGTTAACGTTACGCCACATATCTCGTCGGTCACAGGAGAACAGATCGCCGGTCGCTCCACTCAAACAGGGAATATATAACTCCACGTTTCAGATGTTGCTGAAGACTCATCTTACTCGTCGACCCCTCCCACTCTAATCATGTCGAAAAACTCGGAAGTGCGCCCTCGCCTGGCGACAGCAGAGTAGTGTTGTTTTCCTTGCAGTAGAACACGCCACCACGGCTGTCGCTAGAACGTGGAAGTGTGAGAATGCTCTATTATATTGTAAATTTATCGAACATGTCTGATCGCGCTATCGAGGAAAAGTTATATCGCGATAATTATCGTTATCGTTTTATCGCCCAGCCCTAGTTGGGGGCATCAATAGGAAGGTGGGAACCAAACCTGTGTTCATCTAACCAGTTCACAACATCTTAACTACTTTTTGAAACAAATTCTTGTTACTTTTACGGCATTAATTGAATGTACTGTAATGTTATATGGTATATACATTTCAAAAGACAATGTTGATCAGATATGCAAATACAGTGAATGCAGCACATGACTGGATAAAATTAATGTTTTTTAAGTTATAAAACAGTTTATTTCTTATTAAAAATGTTACATAGCAACCTTGAGTGCTACTCCAAACACTGCTGGAGCAAATACATTTTCTTGAACTTTTAAGTTTAATTTCTCCTACTAATACATCAAAATAAAGAGTGAAACAAAGAAAAAAATTGATTACCCCTAGGAAGATTGTGTCACTTTCAAATTGTGTTGGTACTTTTCCAAAATCCTTTGTGCAAAGAAATTACTTTTTTTTTTTTTTTT
>JAILXH010283969.1:3112-18048 GCA_023558415.1 Piaractus mesopotamicus | reverse complement strand
CTTCTAAAAGTCATTGGTTTTCATGGATTTAATTGCCATTTTTATTGTGATTTGATTCTAACAAAAGTCACAGTGTTTATAGATCTATTTCTCATTTATTACTCTGACAGGCTTGTAACAGTATTCATCAGTTTTTAATGATTCATCTAAATGCTTCTGTCAAATGACAGGCTCATTTCTTTTCTTTATTTCATAAAGCACTGTTGGCAAATCTTAATTTTTTTTTATTGTTCTAATTGCATTACTGTTTTGTTATCTGGTGTTGACCAGAGGAGAATGGGTTCCCCCTTTTGAGTCGTGGTTCCTCTCAAGGTTTCTTCCTCTTGCCCTTCCATTGTCACTCTATGGCTGGCTCATTTGGAGCTTTGTGACAGCAAAAAGTGCTATATAAATGAATTTTAGTTTGAATTGAATTTCCAGTCCAGGTTTTCAAGATCAATTTGATCAAGAATCAATTTCCGATTTTTTTATGTGTTAAAAATGTCTTGATTCTACAGAGCTCTAATTATAAACTACACCGACTGGTTCTACACAGGTTCCGAAAAAAAATATAATTTTTAGAACAAAAGATTAGACATACTAGTGCAAAATAGTGATCTTACAGAACAGTGCAACTGAGCAATAAACAATGCAAAAAACAGAACTGCCTTATATGGAAACCTTGTATAGCATGTCTCCTTCAATTGCACAAAATAAAATTATGCTTTAAAGCACAATTGAAATTCGACATTACTACAAGTGGTTTTCTTGTTTCATGATTGCCCCTGTCACATGGGTGACACTGATTCAACATGCGTGTTGTGATGTCAAATGTTTTCCAAAAAGAAATCAAGTGAAACCTGTCTTTTTCCTAAAATTTAAAACCACATAAACTGCAATTTAACCTATCTCGGCCCCTCATTTGACTTTTAAAGGACCATAAGACTTTTGAAGGACCCACAGACACCCTGTAATGGTGGCAGTAACCTTTCCAGTCATTAGCTGTTTGTCTCTTTATAAGTTTAGGGTAATAGCACTAGAGGTGCTTAAGAAGTTGCTTAAATTGTGGTTGTGATGCATTTTAAATGTACAGAATAATGCAGAAGACTAAGAGCACCACCTGCTGGG
This sequence comes from Piaractus mesopotamicus, assembly GCA_023558415.1. Taxonomy (NCBI): domain Eukaryota; kingdom Metazoa; phylum Chordata; class Actinopteri; order Characiformes; family Serrasalmidae; genus Piaractus; species Piaractus mesopotamicus. Next base: position 16,941 of record JAILXH010283969.1, on the reverse strand, counting down.
CTGAATCATACATTACATGAGCGAATCTTCAAGAGGCCTGTTCTAAAAGACTCAACAGTAATGACAGTTCATACTATTTGAACCTGTGTATCTGTGTATCGTTTTTAAATCACTTTTAGAATTAACTTTGAGTTTAATTGTAATTCTGTTCAACGTACAACAGGCATTTTATCAAATAATAGATTTGACTGCTACTTTCAAAATATTTTTAATTGTTTAAATACAATTGCTGATGTTATTCACATACGATACAAACACAGTTAATAGTAATGAATCCTTAAAACACAATATACTTTTTTTATTACATGAACAATTTATTTGTCAAGTGTCTACTGCACGTCTTCTTCCAAAGATGTACTGGACATTTTTCTTGCTTGTTTATTATATACTGAAATCACCATGTGATACATAAATGATATCTAGTGTATATTTTTTTAATCCACATTTTCTGACATTTTATGACAACAACAATAATAATAAAACAAACCTCAGTTACAAGCCGGTACAGGGTATGAAATGAAAAACATACAGCAGTGATTTGTAAATCCACTTGGGCCAGTATTTAATTGAAAACAGTACAAAGACAATATATTTCATGTTTTACTTTATCAACTAACTCTATCATGGCATAGGTAACCTACCCATCTGTGTAGGCACTATTAATGCTGAAGGAGATATACACATTTCAGCAATAATATCAGTCTGCAGAGCCGCAGAGCCACAGCTCCACGCCAGCAGTTTCACTCCAGCAGGTTTAAGCCAGTGGCATTTAACGCATGCAGTTTTTCTTAGCGAGTTTTAGGCTGATCAACATTTCATTCGTTTTATGTGGGTTTCCAATAAATTTCTGATAAATTTGTTTGGGCTAATGTTATATTTAAAGCCTTAGGCAAAACTTTGGTTTGAACGCATACAGAAATTCACAGGGTAAATATTACACAAACTACAGTTTTTGTGGCTGGGGTAAACTAATAGGTTATGTAGACATATAGCTCAATTAACTTACCCCTTAATGTGGGCTTTATGTGTACACTTACATGTGCAGGAATAAAACTTTACTTTAGGCAGGTTTAAACTGAGCATAAAATTAAGCTTTAGGTTAAAACAAACTTTAGTTTGTTAATGGATTCCTGCTGAAAAAACCCAAAGAAACCATTAAGTGTTTCTTTTGGTTTCTAATGGTTTTGTAATGTGTTTTGGCTTATGGTTTAACCGGTTACCAATAGTTAATTCGTATCCCTTCCTGAATGGTAATGTGCATGGCGACTCACACAACCAGCACAAACAGTCGCTGTTTACATCAGAGACGTTATAAATGAGGAGATCAGCCGCTGTTTGAAATATGAACGGCTCTGCGGCTCTGCAGTCAGACCCTTCTCCATTTTGGAAGCTGAGGAATTTTATTGTTTTCAAAAAATACGTGCCCATTTTGAATTTAATGCTAGCAACGTTTCAAAAAAGTTGGGACAGGGGCATTTTTACCACTGTGCTGCATTGCCTCTTCTTTTAACAACACTCTGTAAGCATTTGGGAACTGAGACCAACTGCTGTGGTTTTGAAAGTGAAATGTTATCCCATTCTTGCTTGATATAGGATTTCAGCTGTTCATAGTTCAGGATCTCCTTTGTCATATTTTTCTTTTCATAATGTGGCAAATGTTTTGAATGGTTGACAGGTCTGTACTGTACGCAGGCCAGTTACGCACCCGCATTCTTTTACTACAGAGTCATGTTGTTGTATAGTGCAGAATGTGGTTTAGCATTGTCTTGCTGAAATATGTGAGGCCTTCACTGAAAAAGACATCAGCTGAATGGCAGCATATGTTGCTCCAAAACCTGTATATAAGTATATACCTGTATATAAGTCAGCATTAATGGCGCCTTCATAGATGTTTAAGTCACTCCATGCCATGTGCACTAATGCACCTCCACGCCATCACAGATGCTGGCTTTTGAACTGTGCACTGATGACAAGCTGGATGGTCCCTCTCCTCTTTAGCCCAAAGGATACAACATCCAAGATTTCCAAAAGAATTTCAAATTTTGATTAGTTGGACCTCAGGACACTTTTCCACTTTATCTCAGTCCATCTTAAATGAGCATGGGCCCGGAGGAGGTGGTGGTATTTATGGATCCTGTTTATATGGTTTCTTCTTTGCATGGTAGTGTTTTAACTTACATTTGTGATTGCAGCAACGAACTGTGTTCACAGACAGTGGTTTTCAGAAGAGTTCCTGAGCCTATGCAGTGATTTCCAAAACTGAGTAAGAACTGTGTCTGTTTTTAATACAGAGCTGCCTGAGGGTCCGAAGATCACAGCAACTCAACATTGGTTTTTGGCCTTGTTCCTTGCATACAAAGATTTCTCTGAATCCTCTAAATTTTTATGATATTATGTACCCTAGATGATGAAATCCCCAAGTTCCTTGCTATTTTACATTGAGAAACATTATTCTTGAATTGTTGCAATACTTGACCGTGCAGTCTTTCACAGAGTGGAATAAAATTTTTCAGTTTCAAACTTTGATATGTTGTCTTTGTTAATTTTTTTTTTAATTAAATATTAGGGTTTAAATGATTTGCACATCATTGCATTCTGTTTTTATTTACATTTTGCACAGCAATGTAACTTCTTCAGAGACAGGGTTATATGTTGCTTTTTAGACAACATCTTTTTCATGGACATCCATGCTTATTTAACACATTTCCACATTTTGCACGTGTTACAACAGCATGACTGCATAATCAGACAGTTAGAGTCTCCTACTGAAAGCGGGTTATGAAGCATGAAATATGACTGTGAAAGCCCTGTGAACAGCTGAAAACTAGTACAACACAAAAATGACAAAAATTCCACTTTCAAAACTGGATCAGTTTGTGTCTTCAGTCTCCAAATGATTATTAAATGTTGTTAAAAGGAAATTTGATGTAACAGTCTGGCAAACATGCTTCTGTTCCAACTTTTTAAAACATGTAGCAGGTATCAGATTTGCAATGAGCGCATATTTACAAAAAATTTATAAGTTAAAACAACAAATATTGTATTTATGTTGTGTACAGTTACACCACACAGAATTTAGCAATCACTACTTTCTGTTCCTACTAGCATTTCACATACCGTCCCTTTTTTTTTTTTTTGATACTGGCTTTTATAATAATAATGTACATTATCACATTATGTCCCTCTTGTTTTGGCAGTGGGACTGTTTTTTTTTTTTTTTGTGTAAATGCAGAAACACAGAACCATAAACTTAATGAAATGAGGTCTAGCATTAAAATTCCACTAGATGTCAGTGAAAGCATGCGTTAGATATCTTATCTCAGTGGTGCCACGTTTCTAACAGCAGCATTATAACTCAAGAATCCTGACTTTCTTTATCATATTTCAGACAAAGAAAGGCTTTAAAATGACATTTAAAAGTCATGTGTCAACTGGTTGGTGAAACCAAGAACTGCACAATTCCTAAAACAGACTTCACATTTTCAAACAGCTGACTCAAACCACAGACCTGCAGAAACTGGGCTGTTTCGTTTTGCAAAACAATGCATTTAGATTTCTAAATAAACTGTAAGATCAAGAGTAAATGATATAGAATACATGGCTGCATCTTCTGTTCTGGTGATCTTTCCATTTTCACCGTGTTTTTATTGTATTTTTTAACAGTTTCATCAGGGAGCTAATTCTCAGTTTTGCCATAAACTATTCTGACCCCAACACAACAAAAGCTTCACCTGAAGACAATAGCAACAGGATTGCGTAGGTGTGGATTTCATGTGAAAGCAAGGAGAGTAGGCTAGTCTAGTGTACAGCATTACTGTGCATATGCCAATAGTGTTCGCATAGCTTATGCATTTGAAAACAGTTTCACCACAGATTTTTTTATGCAGCACAGCTCTGGGAATACAAAATCCCACTACACTGTCACATTCTGATCGTGTGTTACAGGCAGAATCTCAAATACAAGTACACTGTATAAGAGTGTAGATGAAGTAAAAGGCCTAAAATTATAGTCAACATACTCTACATAAGAACGTGGTGTTTAACAAACACATTGGCAGGTAGCCAACATGCTCCTACAGTGATATTCTGCAGGTTTGATTGTAAAACTACAACAATCAAAGTAAAAAAAAAAGTTACATGTCTTACAAGTTTCAAATGCCATAAACTCATTGTAGGAAAGTAAATATATGCTACTGTTAGCTTCGCACTAGAGGGCACAACCAGAAATTAGCATTAATATAGCCGTGGCATTTGGATGAATAAAGGCTAAGTAAAGGTCTCTGCTTTAAAACCTGTTATACAATGGCATTGGCATGCACAGCTGGTATATGTTCAGGATTAAAAATTTCATGAAATGGCTGGAACATTCGGGGCTGTTTTAGTGTGTTTTTGGCCTTAGCAGCTTCACAGCTCTCAGTGAAGGATGCATGCAGTGCTATCCTCTTAATCTATGCGCTAGCAAGAGCACCAAGAGTTTACACCCAGCCTGACAGCCTTTACGGAATCTAAAGACATGTTTACTAAAAAAGCTGAAAAAACAAGATTCCATAAATGAAAACAAATGAATGAAGATTTTTTTTTTCAAAGACACAAATCTTCAAAACATATAACACACATTAAAAAGTGACACTCATTACACAATGTATGTTTCTTTTATACACATTTTTTATATGTTTTTAATATTATGATAATATTGTAAAGGTGAAAAGGTTATGAAAAGGTTGCTGGTAATATCACCTAATCAAAGGACATCTAAACCTCAGGAACATCGGCATTTAGTATTATAATCTTGGCATGTCCGATCACTGTGAATGGTGATAAAATCTTTGGATATCACCAGACCAAACACTTTCAAACTAAACAGCCATTAAAGTAAGCTATTTAAAAAGTTCTTATGCTTGGGATTTCCCATAAGTTATTCCATTTAAATATGCTTCCTGCTTCCTACATAGCGGTCTACATGGGTCATGAACTAATGGCTTCTACACCCACATAGCTTAATTAGCTCTAAATGTCCAGGAGGGAGTCATCTGTATTCAGCTTGTGTCGTTCTCACCTCACATAAGATGCACTGAAAGGTGACACTATGATTAAAGCTGCAGAAAAACTCACATTCAATGTGAAAAGTGAGATATGATGGCAAAAAAAAGACTCTTCTAACAGTCCCGAGAGAAGCCGTGAAACATCCTCCACTCCTCAGACTAGGCCACACTGAGCTGCATGAGGGCGTATATGGTTCAGCGAGTGACGTCATCAGGTCGGTCTGGTGCCCGGCGGCGAGAGAGAGAGAGAGAGAGAGAGAAAGAGCGAAAGAGCGAGCGAGCAGAAGGCTTTCGGTTCAGTTTCGCATTTTATTTGAGTTCTTTTCACCGTTCACTCTTGTTTTCGCCTGTTGAAAAAGAGCATCCGTATTCTCCAGGTCTGCTATCCCTCTGCGACGGTTCACCGCGGTGAGTTTCCGTTTAAACTTTTTACCGAGCTTTGTCAGCTTTTCGTCAGAGCGACACAAAACTTCAGTTGTTGTTCTTCGGTCTCCACTACATCATCACTGCAGCTGACGACGCGCTAGCTGGTTGCTAGCCTAGCTTGGTAGTAACGCGTTGGTGCGTTTCGTGCAGCTTGCTGCCTTAACGTGGTGGATAGTGAGCTAACTGAAATAAATAACCAGCGATAAAGCTCGCAAGAAATAGTTTGACATCTCAGTATGTTTCTTATTACTCTTTTCACTTGTCCACGATGCGTTTAATGCGTTTCGCGATTAGTTAGCTTGTTGGCTAACCTGTAATGGGAAGTTTTCAGCAGCCAGATGTTGATCAGTCTCAGCAGAGCTAAACCAGTCAAACTTACAACGAACAGTTTCCGAAGAAACAGCTTAAGCTGTTAAGACGTCCAGTTCGTGCGATATTCTAGCTGCGGCTGACCGCTAACGCAGCTCGCTTTTCAGGGGAAGTGTTTTTAGAGTTTCTCAGTTAAACTTCAGAGGTCGGAGCTCGCCAGCCAGCTCTGTTAGATCTGATTCACTGCAGGTCTCCAGTTCCCAGGGCAGCTGTATCAGCTGTATCATGTGATGATGCCTTTCTGTTAAGGCGCCTCAGGGACAATTTTAGGACTCAAGCAAAAATGAAATCGACCATTAACCTTTACTGAAGGCTGCTGTTGTAAGTTGCAACTATCTGTGTCACATTAGCTGAGTTGTTTATTGATGGTGGCCCCAATCATTTTAAGAACGAATCTTAAGAGGCCTGTCACTGTCGTGCTGTTTCCTGTTGGCAGGCTCTTCCCGATGTGCATTTTGAAGTATTAAACAGCTTAGAAGGGTTTAATTGAACGAGCTATTGTTGAGGGATTGTGTAAGGGTTTTAATCCCCAAATCCTTCTTGTCAGTCATTTGCCAAATTATGCCCATCTCTGCTGATGCTGATTTCCAGGACACCATTCCTCAATCAGTTTTCTGTGCTGTCCTCTAATGCATGGTTCTTAGGGGGTCCCCTGATGAAGGGTCTGACTTTGAGGTCACCTAGTTATAACAAATTTGGCATAGATATAGTACTGGCACAATGCAAACAGCAGACATAGCAAGCAAGATACTCAACAAACTTTTGCGTAAATAAATTGGTGAACACTGTTTTAACAGCGCACTTACCTGTTAGACATTAAGACACATTTCTCACAGTAGCTTAATTAGTGTAGCCAGTTCATTGTATTCAATTGCGTCATTAAGAAGACCACGTCGCCATGTTGGTAGGCAAGCCTCCAATCTCACTGTGCTCTGATAGAGCTCGTCTCATCTCTGTTACTGCAGTTACAACCCTGCAGGTGGCTGAAGAAAAAAAGCGAAATAGCAAAATAGATCAGAATGACCACAAGTGGCATGAAAAGATATGTGAACATTTTGGTGGACTGGATGCGTATAACTTGCTTATCATTAGTACGGAAAATTCCAGTCCATGAGATTTTATAAAAACTAATAAAAGTGGCTACCAAAGCTGGTAGTAAATTCATAAACATATGTAAAGCTGAAGTTAGTTTCTTATTTGCCAGCTTCTCATTTGAAATTTCTGTTCCAGCTTAAATGGTGCTGCAGTTACACTGAGGTGCCTTAAACGTAGAATGAATTATGAAAGTTTGCAAATGCGAAGCTAACATCGGCTTACCTGTATAAACGCATTAATTTATCTTAATAAATGCATCCTTAATCAACAAATACCTTAAACTTTCGCTTGGAAATATTTAATGAACAGCTAACGTACAGCACAGCGAAGCAGCTGTTGAACACCTCTCACTGGCTGGTCTAATGCCACGTCCCATTCCACACACTACCTGCTATGCTAATGAGTGCATTTCTAATGGTGTATGTGTTATTTTTACACACTATTTAGTCTGTGCTGGTATGCGGTTTGGGACGGGCCACTAGTAGCGCAGCGGGAAATCTGAGCCATTTAGATTTCAGCTTTTATTTGTTATCACTACTAGCCTTAAAAATGAAATTTTAAAAAGTGATACAAAAAAAAAAAATCTTGCAATGGACTGTTTAGGGTGTTTCCTGCATTCTGCCCCCACCGCGACCCAGGAGGACAGGCAGCTTAGAAGATGAATGAATGAATGATCCAAAAACGTGTTTTACTGCCTTTGCTGGACTGGTTATAGCTTTATCTCATTACAAACCACCACAGCACTGCTGAATGAACTTGACATTTCCTACCAAAATGGCAGCAGCGCAGCTGTGATGTCATCAGAATACTATCAATTGGCCAACGTGCTGTTCTAGCTTGTTAGCTAACTTATTAACATTGCAGCTGCCGAGCATTCGGGACGGTGGAATAGCTGCGTAAAATCAAGGGAGGTCCTAAATAAAATGTGAAATTTGTGTTTGCACTTATGAGGTATGTAAAGTGAATTCTTGACTAATCTTTGTTGTACTTCGTGGATTTGTAGGGCTGTGAATCAGTGAAACTGTTAGATTGTGAACCACTAGATTGTATAATTGTTATGTATTTGTGCTGTGTTTACAGTTTATCAGGGGAGGAATCTAATGTTAAAAATGATAAGAACCTCATGAGGACAGTAATTTGGTCAATTTTTTTTTTTTCAAGGAAATAGGATGGAACCTTCCCAAGTTCAATTTTGTCTCTTTTATAGATGGTCTTTTTGTTCTTACTGGGTTTCAGACTCCTGCAGTAATGCTCTAGCAGAATACCAGCATAGAGGAACACTATGATATCGCTATCAGTAGCATTGTGTCCAAGAAATCCAGATGAAGGAAAATAATGAAATTAAACCCAAGTACACAAAGTTCTGGAGAAAAATCAAGAGATATGAAATTTGCCAAAGATGGGCTTTAGCAGGTGGGCTTTTTTATAGTGGATGGATTGGACCCCCTTTCAAGCTCACTCTCCACAAATTGCTGGTAATCTACAGCAGATGGAAATTAGTGACACTGGTGCAAACTCAGCAATTCAGCAATAGCACACGCAGTTGTGTGTTCCTTTGTCTCCTCTTGTTTTCTTTCTGTTTTTTGGCAGCGACTGTGCTAACACACATTATCTGCCACAAGAGAGCTGGCACATTAACTAAGCTTGCTGTTCTTTCTGTCAATTTCCATCACTGCTGAAGCTGAGCCAGTGAGAGCATGTGAGGATGATGACAGTACAGTCACCGGCAGACTCTAATGGTTAATATCTCCTCTCAGTAGACCGGATGGTTGAACTTGCGACCTAGTCGTATGACTTGCAGTGGCCATGCCTTTCAGGTCAGGAAGTCTGGTGGTTTAATTTGTTGACAAGACTGAATGCATTCTTTTGTTGACAAGACTATCCCACCACCAGAGTATATTGACAGCAACCTAATTATATATTTTTTTAATTTTAAGAATACACCCAAAGCAAAAATATTTTGTATTGTTATGAAAACATCAGGCTGCAGATTATTACTCTTAGATTCACTACAAATGCAATAAAATGCCCAGTGTACCAAAACAATAGAAGATTGTGTTAACTGTTGTTTCCATGCTTCTCCATGGTTTGCAGTCTCAGCTGTATTGTGTAAATGTTCCCCATGATGGAAACTTTCCTCTAGAAAGGAAACTAATAGGTAGTAATGGAAATTATGTGGGAATTTTGGGCATTGAAAGATCCTACTGCTTGTCACAAGCGTACCTTAAACACAGAGTCTACATTCCAGTCTAAAGTTTCTAGAAATTGTCCCTTTACATAACCAGTTGCTTTTTTCCCGGGTGCAGCATAATTCCTCTGATATGACTTGCTATTGTTTGTGTGGGTGCTGATTGGCATGCTCTGAAGTGAATGTTGTGCTGAGGAGCACTACATGTGGTTTGAAGCCTTAACAAAATCCAAAAAATGGATCATATCATGCCGAAATACATAACATTCATTGCTGAAATAACTGTAAAATAACTTGCATTTAACATATCAAATGCACGTTATGCATGTTGTGTTATTTTTTATTGGTTACTATAATAACTGTGAAATATATGTAAAACATAATGAAGGATAATTGCTAATAAAATGTCATCAGTGCAAGTGTAGAGACAAATACACATGGGAGAACACAATAACCACCCAGCACCACCAGGCACTCCTGCTGTGGGCAAAACCCACCCAGTTCTTCAAAAAAAAACATCCTGACAAGAAAAGAAATAAAACAAGTGAATATTGGAAACCATAAAGAAATGATGAAATGATAAATCATCTTCATAGATTGTATGTCATATTAGACCGTGCAGCTAATGATGATGGCAAGCTAGCTAATGGGGTGGGCGATGTGGCAAAAAATCTTAGCATGATATTTAGGCATTTTACCGATACACAATGTGCACCACATTTAATTTTTTTCTGAGATTTAGCAAGTTGGAACAGACAAAATAGAACCTATAGTGGAACATAGAAAAATACTATTACAATATTAAACCTGCAACTACAATAATTTTAATTCAATATTTTACTGACTGCACTGCACAAAATCCATTTAGACAGACCTAATTATGCCCACTTTGTAATTAACGTGTAGTTTGTCAGTGTTCTGTAGATACTAACAATATTCATGATATGCTCAGAAAAGTGTATTATGTTATAATTTGTCAGGATAACAATAAAATATCGTTATATTGCCAACCCCTTCTAGCTTTACTCACGGTAACTCAAGTAGATACGGTTGGCTAAATATGCTTTAGCTGATGATTTAAACTAATACATGATTTAAATAAATACATGTGATAGTTGTATGCAAAAGTTTGGGCACCCCTGGCCAAATTACACATTTTGTATAAAAAAAATCAGAATGAGTCTTTCTGTTCTTGTTCTAGGAATTTTCTACCAGTCTTCCTTGCAGAACACTTCTAGTACTGTGATTCTTGCACGCGCATCATGGTTAAGATCAACCCGTACATTTTCAGTGAAGTTAGGGAACTGTGAGGGCCGCTCCAAAAGCTGTAGCTTCTGTTTCATGGTGGACTTTGAGGTGTGTTTTGGTGCATACCTGTTGCAGAAGCCAACTTCTTTTCAGCTTTAGTTTCTTAACTGACTGTTTCACGTTTGCTTCAAGAATTTGCTGATATTTTATTAGAATCCGTTCTTCTGTCTACATGTGCAGTGTTTCCTGTTCCACTGGCTGCCACACAATCCCAAAGCATAATGGATTCACCTCCATGCTTTACAGTTGGCAAGGTGTTCTTTTCATCAAATGCTGCTCTTTTTTTTCTCCAAACATGCCTTTGGTGATTGTGGTCGAAGAGTTATATGTTTACTTCAGCAGTGGACAGCACTTGTTTCCAGAACATTTCTGGGTTATCTAAATGTTGTTTTGAGTACTTCAGACATTGACTTTTGTATTGGGGTTGCAGGTAAGGTTTTCTTCTGATAACTCTTCTATGCAGATTATGTTTGTGAAAAGAATTCTGCACAGTAGAAAAGTTCACCACCACTCTTATGCCAGCTAACCTTCCTGCAGGTCCTTTGTTGTGATATGGAGGTTTTGCTTTGCCTTTTTTTATCTAGATATTAGAGAGTTTTCTTCCTAATTTTGCCTTGACTTCCAAAGTTGCCCTTAAGTGCCATTTCAGATAGAGTACATCAAGCTTGCAATTTCCACTATTTTTGTAGCCTTCCCCTGCTTTGTGAGCAACAGCTATCTTCATTTTCAGATCCTCAGCCAGCTGCTTGGTGGAGCCAATGGTTGTTAAGTGTTAGCACAAGATTTGAAGTGTCAGAGTTTATCGCACTCAGGAATTGTCATCAGCTGATACTTCTTAATGACAATTCTTGACCTACTTAAACAAGTCAATTTAGGCCTAGCAGGTTAATTAAGTTTTGAGACTGAAAGTTTTTGCTCATGCCGAGTTTTTTTTTGTTTTGTTTTTGTTTTGTTTTTTTTAAGTTTGAAAATAGTTTGTTTAGCGTGCAGCAAATGTTGTGTTTACTTCTTTTCCCTTCAAAACAAAATATGTAATTTGGCCAGGGGTGCCCAAACTTGTGTGCAACTGTATTCTCCTCTGATGTTAGTGCTTTACAGCGCATGAATGGATCAGGTAGCATTCACTCACTAGCTAACCGTGAATTTGTGTTTGGGACTGAGGAAATGCAGAATGAGAGATTTATGAACTACTGCCAGGTATTGCTTATCATAAACCAAACAGCAACTATTTATTTAGGTTTTAATTTATTTTTTATCCGACTTCGACAAGCCAACACTCCAACACTTCATGTGGATGATCTGTGTAGTAGTTAGCTAGGAATCAAGTAGTGCTGATGCACACAGAAGGTATTAAAGTGAGCTTAACCGCTGCTGTTCAACCATGCCGGTTAGAGATTTTTTTCTCAATGTGCTTGCACCTTAACTCACCTGCCAATCATTTCTCTATTTGGCTTATATAGCTTGCTATTGTAGAGAGGAATGAAGGACAGGAAGCAGTGAACCCAAATGAAACCATCAATTTGAAAAAATGCACAACATGCAGGCTGTACTGAACTTGAACTCGCAAAACACAACAGCTGATGTGAGGGCTGTAGTGCCCCCAGCTAATCAGCATCATCTCTCCAGAGCATTTGGGCGGTGCTACAATGTCATGACTGGGAGAAAGATTGTGTAAAATCATTCTTAAAAATGTAATCCAGGGGGCTCCCGAGTGGTGCAACCATCAAAGCATTGGCCCTATCATCAGGAAAATGTGAGTTCGATCACTGGTGATGCTACAGCCATCTGTGGCCAGGAGTCCAAGCGAGCACAATTGGCCTCACTCTTTGGGTGGGAAGGATGGCCCCCTGTCTCCCTGCATTACTCAGCGCAATGGTAGCCAGTGCAGGTGTCTGTTGGCTGACATAACAATCTGTTAGCTGGCAGTTGGCTCTTCCCTCCAAGTGCATTCAGCTGTCCAATGACGTTGCGTTGTCTTTAGTCTCGGAGGAAGCCTGTGCTAGCTTTCACCCTCCTAGTGCTGGTGATATTGTGTGACTGGGGGAGTCCTAACTAGTGGGTACAATTGGATATGGCTTAACTGAGGAGAAAATTGGAGAAAAAAAAAACACTACTACTACTAATAAAAAAATGTTATCTAGAACATAGATCATGGGTGGTTGAGTCACCCACTTTTTTTTTTTGAGAATGTAAAAAGTGTTGTGTGCTAGGGTTGTGAGGTATGACGGTAATACGGTATACCACAGGATATGAAAATGTTGACGGTCTTTGAAAATGATGTCAAATTTCTGTTCTATGTCTCAACAAATAATAAGCACATTCCACCCATTTAGTTTTAGAGGCTCACTGATTGGTGGTGTGGGAGCTCAACGACAGGTGGCGCTGATAAGAGCCAGAAAAAAGCCTCAGAAAAACTGGCATAATAGCAGCTAGACATGGCGAGGAGCTGCATGCATCAGAATCGCACATTCTCTGCACACACCACAGAACACGTTAGATTAATCACACTACTTTTGCTTTCTCAAACATTTTTATCATTTAAAATTGTGTCAGCAGAGCACTCATTTTCACGATCAAGCCTGTACTGTGTGATGGTGACACTGTTTGGGTCTGTAGCTGCGCTCTAAGCTAACATTAATTTAGCATATGAGGCTAAATATCCCAGCACCACAAAACAGGTTTAATTTTGCCTTTCTCTCCCTTCAGTGGTTGCTCAGTGTTACTTTTTCAGATTTAAATCATTATTTGTAATCATCTAAACTTGGGTCATTGCTTTCCGTTAGCCAGAATCGAACGTACTCTGTGGTAGGCAGAGCTGTTAGCATGCTAGTGAAACTAACTAACCAGCACCTTTCTCCAGTTAGTAGTACTGATTAACATTTATCAGATGTTTGATAGATGGTTTGACCTATATTAAATAATAATTTGAAAATTGCCCGTTGTGTTCACTTATTTGGTCGCCACGTAAAGCGAATTCCGTCTTTCGATTTTGAAATAACGCTAGATGAGTCTGTTGGGGAGGTATGAAAAAATAGACACCACCCAGGGTGACATTGTGATCGCCAGGGCGTTCACGCCAGGGTTGCAGGTTTAAGTCCTGTCTGGTGGATGGATTGCCGTCATAATGTTTACTTTGCTGAGGACCTCTGCTGATAGGGCTGGATATTGTCCACAACGTTACGAAATGATCCATATATAAATGATCCACAATACAAGCAACATGATGCGGTACATTGACAAAACACACTGGATGTACAACAGACATTTTCGTTAATGTTTACCTTAAAGTTTGTTCTAAAAACTACAGGAACAAAGAATAAATAAATAAGGATGGAGAGAATGATAATGACTTTTTTGTATTAATTCTTACCTAGAAAATGTTTACATTCCTTTTTTTTTTA
>JAILXH010283962.1:1589-12199 GCA_023558415.1 Piaractus mesopotamicus | reverse complement strand
TTTCGCTTGGTTGTTAGCTTTACTTTCTCCAACTTGTATAGACCAAGCTGTGTGGGAGGGAGGCCACATCAGCCTCATGATTGGTGAGGGTTAGGTTTCCGTTAGCTTTGCCCAAGAATACACAACTTGAATCAAAAGAGAGTTTGGATGACATACGTGAGCCATTTATTGGACACTGCGATGTTATTTACAGGCCACCCTTTGTACATGTATATTGTGTGTCCACAGGAGCAAGATTAACCTGCATAGGTTGCCTGGGGCTTTAACAGTTCTCTTTTCTTTATATTCCCAAAGAAATGTAAGTAGAGCCTGTCTAATATACTGGCCCTCAATATTGACAACGCACAGTTTGATTGGCAGAAACATTACCAATAATTTTTGATTTAGGGCTTCCTGACAACAGGACAAGAACGTTGTCCTACTTGGGGACCCAATATGAGTCACCTCCTCTTTAACTACAGTATTAGTTATTATTAATACAGGTTCAGGTACATTTTTCGTTCATCAAGGTACAAACCATGTAAATGTTCCCTCAAAGGTACAGCAGTGGTTTTAAGGTCTAATTGTGAACCTTAAATAAGTTTTTCTCAGGTGAAAAGTTCGGATTTGTACCTTTTCATAACCAAATGTTTTTAAAAAGAACAATAAATAAATTTATTATTATGGTACAGTTATGTTCCCTGACTAAAGGTACTGAGATGTACCCTTGAGGGTCCCACCCCAGTGACAAGAGGGGTCCTGACCCAGTGACAGTTTAAAACAGGCCGAACTGGTGAATATGAAAGCTGTAATGGTTAAAATAACTACATCTAAAATGTATCCAGAGCCTGAAAATAGCACAACACGCAAAAAAGTCCTTAATGAAGAATTAAGAATTGAAATATCACTGATCAAAACCACAAAGAATGTTGGGTAGCTCCGCCCCCTGTTCTACAATAGTCATATTATTTCAGCCTGTGAGTTTCTGTTGTTTATTTGAGATGAAGAAATGGACAATTGAGACGGAGACCTTTGAGAAGCACTGTTTGGACTACAGAATTAAATTCTACAGCATACTTTAGAGAACAGACTTGTAATGCATAATTACTGTTTATTACCTGAATGTAACATTTTGGAGGAAAATAGAAGATAAAAAGAGGACTGTGCAAAAGTTATGGCACATTTTATATTTTATGTTTTATTGTTGCATAAATGTTAAACTCAGTTAAAATAAATAAATAATTAAATAAATGAATAAAATAAAAATTTCCCTCTAAAATTTGGAATGTGAAAATAAGTAAAATAAGTAACCCACCTTTGACAGAGATCAGACTGCTAATGGATAATTAGTTTATTTCCTAAATTTAACATACTGCGGAAAATAGGAGATAAAATATATTATGTTTTATTTTTTTCTGAAAATTTTAAACTCAGACAAAAGGTTCAAACTACAACTGTTATATGACTTCACATATAAAGTTATATCACATGATGTTATTTTATTGGAATTTTTTAGCCTCTTGGAATTGCAATCGGGCCATGAAAATAATGATATTGGTGGGGCTCTAGTTGTAAACAAATATGCAGTTCGAAATGACCAATAGGTGGTGCTGGAGTAACATAGGTTGACCCTTTAGTAGCGTAACAGCACCAAACACACCTCAGAGCTCTCTGAGCACTCAGACTCAATCAAGACGATTTTAGTGCCAGACGTTCTGACTGACGTCCGTCTGCCTAATTAATATCTCTCTCAGACAAATGACGACTGCGCTAAAGCCTGTTCGGATGGAACACAGCTGCACCGTTTAGCTAGTATGATGTCATCAGCAGCCCGCAAAAAAGACAAAAACGAAAAGATTTGATGATCCTAATTGGGTTCTTTAGCAAAATAAAAGTGCACCATGGCCAAACACGCAAAAAGACATACTCGAGTGATTATGGCAATATCTCTCTCTGTAGAAATGGAGTCATCAGTGTTTGTTTGTCCTGCCTCTCTCTCCGCGCTCATGTGGGTAATTACCTACTCGGTCTTGAGCAGATTTCTCTGCTCGAGCAACAAGAAACTCACCTTAATGACCCCCATGGTGATGCATGTTTACGTGAGCTTTACCAGCACCAGGCTTAATTGCGGCCCTCTCTGAACAATACAAGGCCTCTAATGGACCCAACCTCAGGGTCGAGGCTGAGCAAAAGGATTCTGGAGACAGAAAACAACAGTAGCAGGGAAATGGAAGCTCTAGCTATCTGTTTACTCTATTATGGACAAAAAATAAACTACACTATATAATAAAGGTAATAAACGGTCACTGGGGCAGTCCCCCTCTTGTCACTGGGGTGGAACCCTCAAGGGTACATCTCAGTACCTTTAGTCAGGGAACATAACTGAACCATAATCCATTGAAATCATATTTTCTAAGCTCTACTGACTCCACACACCCCGACTCGCCTCCAGGCTTTTATTTTACTGTTCTGTTTTAAAACATTCAGTTATGAAAAGGTAAAAATACAAACTTTTCACCTGGAAAAAACTTATTTAAGGTTCACAATCGGGCCTTAAAACCACTGTTGCACCTTTGAGGGAACATTTCCATTGTTTGTACCTCGATGAACGAAAAATGTACCTGCGGAGAACCTTTATGTCTAACAGTATGAACCTGAAGCTCCTCCTCCTTTCTATCTAACCTCCCTTCCTCCTAATCTCCACCTTTCCTGTGACGAAGGTCATCAGCCAGTGTAATTCCCCTTTCTGTTTGATAACTCTTGTGTTTACATCACGTTGTGCAAGACCCTCCAGAAATAGAGCAAACTCTCAGCTTTATTAAATTGTCTTCGAATTAGCACAATCACGTATCAGTCCCCCTGAGAGGACTGCACTGTACATTAGAAGGGCTTCATAATGAGAACGGCTAGTGCTCGTTCCAAGCTTTCATTTAGTCATATTAATTTTTAATTCAGTCTCTGTTCTGTGATACACGGCTGTCAAACTCCTCTGGATGTGCTCCCTGATCTTCACAGCGGTTTCACCTTATGACTCATAAACCTCATGTGGTGGGCCTGAGAAACGGCGCCAAGCTGACAACTAACATGTACACTGCAAAAAATGATATAATAACAAAAGAAATCATATGGAATGTAGTCAAAATATCTAATATTTCTCATTTTGAGATGGTCGTACAGATATGATAAGATTATAAAACATACTTTTTGATGTTTTTACTTGTTTAAAGTAATTTTGTTAAGTAAAATTGTCTCACTTGTATAGTTTTGGCAGATAGTTTTGCTGGTTTCATTCATATTTCTTAAAATAAGCAAAATGATTTGCCGATATAGTGAGATCATTTTACTTAATAAAATAACTCAAAACAAGTACAAATGTTAAATAATCTTATTATAAGCTTACAACATCTTAAAATGAGGAATTTTAGATATATATTGACTAGATTTAAGACAATTATACTTGCACATATGTCCATTAACATCTATTATCATATATGCAGAAAGGAGAGCTTAATTCCAAACATATTTTACAGTCACTGGTGTATGAATGTGGTGCAACACCAGTGACTGTGACTCCAGTGACATTTTAGTTAAAACTGAGGATTTTCTAAATTGGCTGACTCATTGGCCGTCAGGTGACCTTGTGCAACTGTTTAAAATCAGTAATAAAAATGATATATATGACATTATTTTGAGAAATTTTTAATTACCCAGCCATTAAAGCATGTAACGCCAGTGACACATAGAAGTTTTGTGCTGCCTGGTGAACAAAACTATTAATAAATTAATGAAATATAGTGATCAAGTGTGACTCGCCTTCTCATGCCTCGAGATGCTTCCTCTCTGGTGAGCCTTGACCAAAGAAGCAGTTTAAGAGAGCTGAAAATACTGTGTTAAAATCTAATATGAGTCCTGAAAACACCAGTGAACAAAATCTGAGACAAATGATTTTTTAAAATAAAAGATTTTTTACATGTAGTTTAACGTTAATGATGTAAAAAGTAAACATGAATCTGTTTTATACAAATTCAAAAAACAAAGTTAAAGAGAAGTAGAGAAGCAAGCTAATATATGCTAACATATGTCATATAGTGAAAATCCATATATTGCCATATGTCAGATTTCCATATAGGCATGGCACTCGGAGGACATGATCTTCCTAAAAGAAACAACAAAGGAGCAAAAATATCAAAAGATAATGCTCAGATATCAAGATACCAAGTTTCACCAAACCAGGATCATCCCCCACTCCAACCCTGCGCAATTTACGGCTTCCTATCTGCACAGCATGCCCGTGGAAAGCTTTTCCAAGAACAGTGGAGAGAAAGAATAGAGAGGACAACAAAAGAACCCCGTCCTAAGCCTCTGGGTAGTCTGTAGCATTTCGCTGACTTGTATTAACCTTTTTTCTTTGCTTATTGTCACTGATAGCAGAGCCCAGATGGGGCGGCCTGGCGCTGAGAGCAGCGGCGTGAGGAGAGGAGCTGGAAATAAGGCAGTTTTGTGCATTAGAGTGTCAAACCTGATCCTGCGGAAGACGAATGGAGGAAAAAGACACTCTAACTCACCCTCTTCCTTTGTCAAAAGAACAGCAGAGCGAATTCCCTCTCCTGCTGCTTCACCGCGAATGCTAAAATCAATCTACAACTATCATTTCCCTCACTTTTCTGCGTAAATGTTGGATTGTAAATGCAGCCTGGTGGAGTTAAGGGAGCTTATAAGCGTTATAGACTTGTGAGGATTCACTAGTGAGTTAGCGAACAGCTAAGGAAAAAATGGGTGAACAATTTGTTGGCTAGCTATTTCTGTGACGTCAAGACTTTTATGGCAAGTGTCAAAGGAGCAGTCAGAGTACAAACACAGCAGGAAGAGGGAATAAGTGGTGGAAACAGGTGGGGAATTCCACCATTTTTTACATTTTATGAATAGTTTTGTTGTTGAGACGGTGGTTTGAGAAACTCAACAACTTTTTGATTACAGTGGTGGTGATAGGAACCAGAGAGCCATTTTATGTACTATCCGAAACCACTTTGAGTTTTCTTTGAGTGCTGTTTTGCCTCACATCACTCTGTATGTATCTCCTCGCCATTGATTTCTTTTAATAACTAATTTTAGGATAATAACCTTGTGTCAAAGCTTTCATACAATGTCTCAGACATCAGGCGGTAAACTCAAACTGATTTAAAGTCTGTGAGGGAGTTTTTAGACGAATTAAACTCTTCACACATCTGGTTCCTGCTAGGAAAACCAGCAAAGACCAGCATGTCGCCGTTGTCAGAAGAAAACCTCACATCTCCAAAATGGTCACTTTACAGGAGAAGGAAAAAACAGGAAAAAAGTTTAATGTAAGTCAATGGAACCAGACTTTTTTTTTTCCAAGTCATTTTGGGCCGTTTCTTTTGGTCCATTCACCATTAAATTTACACACAAATGTAAAGGACAACAGGCATTTTAAAATGATGCCAAAAACTGAAAAAATGTCAAAAATGGAGATATGAGGTTTTCTTCCGACAGCAGCAATATGTTGTGTTCTGGTTGCTGGTATTCTTGGCAGTCTGTGCTGTTTTTAGACAGTTTGGATGGAGACCAGCTTTAATCTCACATCTCTGTTGCGCTCACACATGGACACGGCGTCCTCCCTGTTACACAGTGTTCTCAGTTCTCAGGCAATAAACATTATAAATTGCTTTCAGAATTTTTCGGCTGGGGAAACATTTTCACTTTTGCTCCAGACTTTCCAAAACAACAACCGCTCCCATTTACTGGCCTCACTGCTGAGGTAGCTGGCCACAGTAAAGCACAAGTGCTGGTTAATTATGAGAATAACAAGCAACATCCCTCAGAAGTTGCTGTCATCACCAGCGATGTTGGCATTTGGTATTATTCTTCACTCATAGCTTGATGAAACAGACTGAGAGGCTGTTCATGCAAACCTCTCACAGATTGGCACCGATTATACATTATATACCTTGCGGTCTCTATAGACAAACATTGGCGGTATAATGGGTCGTACTGAAGAGCTCAGTGACTTTAAACGTGGCACTGTCATAGGATGCCACCTCTGCCACAAGTCAGGTTGTGAAATATCGGTCCTGCTGGATCTGCCCTAGTCAACTGTAAGTGCTATTATTGTGAAATGGAAGCATCTATGAGTGACAACAGCTTAGCCACAAAGCAGTAGACCACACAATCTCACAGAGTGCTATCCTCTATTCAATCACTCACTAAAGAGTTCCAAACTGCCTCTGAAAGCAACATCAGCAAAAAAAACTGCACATCTGGAGCTTCATAAAATGGGTTTCCATAGCCGAGCAGCTGCACACAAGCCTAAGGTCAAAACACACAATGCCAAGCGTCAGATGGAGTGGTGTAAAGCACCACCACTGGACTCCGGAGCAGTGGAAATGTATTCTGTGGAGTGATGAATCACACTTCTCTATCGGTCAGTCTGATGGACGAGTCTGGGTTTGGTGAATGCCAGGAGAACCTTACCTGCCTGACTGCACTGTGCCAGCTGTAAAGTTTAATGGAGGAGGGATAATGATACAGGGTTGTTTTTCAGGGGTTGGCCTAGAAATCTTAATGCTTCAGCAGACCAAGACATTCTGGACAATTGTACGCTGCCATAAAGGCATGGTTGGGGGAGTTTGTTGTGGAAGAACTTGTCTGGCCCTCACAGAGCCCTGACCTCAACCCCATCAAACACTTTTGGGATGAGCTAGATCGGAGACTGTGACGAGACTACCCTCTCGTAAAACATCATTGTCTGACCTCACAAATGCACTTCTGGATGAATGTGCAAAAACTCCCACAGACGCTCTCCAAAATCTTGTAGAAAGCTTCCCAGAAGAGTGGAAGCTGTTACAGCTGCAAAGCGGGACCAACTCCATATTAATGCCTATGGATTTAGAATGGGATGTCATAAAAGCTCCTGTAGGTGTAATGTGTAGATGTCCAAATACTTTTGTCCAAATAGTGTGCTTTGTAATGATGAAACTGTGAGCTCTGAGTCAAAATGCAGACATGTAAAGATTTTTGAGCTCTAAGTCAATCCCATTTCACCCCTCGCCCCTACCACTTACACCTACCCCTTCATTTTGCGTGTTCACACCTAGCCCCCCCCCCAAACTCCAAGTTGAATTATGAGTCATTTAAGGACGAGTCTGAGTCAAGTCAGGAGTCATTTATGGGCGAGCCTGAATCAAGTCGTGAGGTCATATAATGGCGAATCCAAGAGGAGTAAAGAGTCAGTTAAGGGCGAGTTCAAATCTTGAGTCATTTATGGGCGAGTCCGAGTCAGGAGTCATTTATGGACGAGCCTGAATCAAGTTGTGAGGGCATATAATGGTGAGTCTAAGAAGAGTAAAGACTCAATTAAGGGTGAGTCCAAGTTGAATCATGAGTCATTTAAGGGTGAGTTTGAGTCGAGTCAGGAGTCAGGAGTCATTTATGGGCGAGCCTGAATCAAGTCATGAGATCATGCAATGGCAAATCCAAGAAGAGTAAAGAGTCAATCAAGGGTGAGTCCAAGCTGAATCGTGAGTCGTTTAAGGGCAAGTCCAAGTCAAGTCAGGAGTCATTCATAGGCGAGACTGAATTAAGTCGTAAGGGCATACAATGGTGAGTCCAAGAGGAGTAAATCGTGAATCATATAAGGGTGAATCTGAGTCGAGCCAGGAGTCATTAAGAGAGAGTCTGAGTCAATTAAAGGGCTCCCTCCTCTTTTCCATTCTCACTCTACTGCCTGTTCTCACTTTCTCACTCTGTCACTCCTGCACTGCCGCACACAGTCAGAGATCCAGTGACTGATTTGAGTCCCTCAGAACAGCAGTCACATGACCTCGGCAGCCCACGTAAACAATTTTCCC
Organism: Piaractus mesopotamicus; assembly: GCA_023558415.1. NCBI lineage: Eukaryota > Metazoa > Chordata > Actinopteri > Characiformes > Serrasalmidae > Piaractus > Piaractus mesopotamicus. Next base: position 4,355 of record JAILXH010283962.1, on the reverse strand, counting down.
ATTGCCATGGCGACCCAACCCTCCTTTCTGGGGACGGCACACACAGTGGAAATAGGAAAAAAGGTTTGAGAGCGGTTTGGCCATGGGGCTCTGGAAGAAGAAGCCAGATCTACAAAGAGATTGCTGGACGCTGCTGGAAGAGCCATTTACTGACCCTGCATGAGAAAAGGTACGTATGTACAACTCAAGAGTCACTTTTCTGGCCACAAAGGGACTTTTTTATATCAAACGTTTTAAAAAATACAGAGTGGTGGGAGGAGAACTTTGCTGAAAGCTCTGAGGGAAGACGATCAAATACAGAGTTAATAAATAAGAGCATTAATTCAGCAATAATAACCTAATCAGCTTCCTCTGCTTACCTCACGTCTTTAGTTCCCTTCTCTCATTCTGCTCTCTTCTCTTCTCTTTTACTTTTTTCTCCTCTCTTCTTTTCTCTTCTATTTTTTTCTCTTCTCTTCTTTTCTCTTCTCTTCTACTTTTTTCTCTTCTCTTCTACTTTTTTCTCTTCTTTTCTCTTTTCTTCTCTTCTACTTTTTTCTCTTCTCTTCTTTTCTCTTCTACTTTTTTCTCTTCTTTTCTACTTTTTTCTCTTCTCTTCTGCTTTTTTCTCTTCTCTTCTCTTCTGCTTTTTTCTCTTCTCTTCTACTTTTTTCTCTTCTCTTCTTTTCTCTTCTGCTTTTTTCTCTTCTCTTCTACTTATTTCTCTTCGTTTCTCTTCTCTTCTCTTCTACTTTTTTCTCTTCTCTTCTTTTCTCTTCTCTTCTATTTTTTTCTCTTCTTTTCTCTTCTCTTCTACTTTTTTCCCTTCTCTTCTTTTCTCTTCTCTTCTACTTTTTTCTCTTTTCTACTTTTGTCTTCTCTTCTTTTCTCTTCTCTTCTACTTTTTTCTCTTCTCTTCTACTTTTTTCCTTTTCTACTTTCTTCTCTTCTCTTCTCTTCTCCTTTCTTCTCTTCTCTTTTCTCTCTTTTTTCTCTTCTCCTCGCTTTTACTTTTTTCTATTCTCTTCTTTTACTTTTTTCTCTTCTCTTTTACTTTTTTCTCTTCTCATTTACTTTCTTCTCTTCTCCTCTTTTCTCTTACTTTTTTCTCTTCTCTTCTCTTTTACTCTTTCACTTTTTCCTCTTCCCTTTTATTTTTGTCTCTTCTCATTTACTTTCTTCTCTTCTCCTCTTTTCTCTTACTTTCTTCTCTTCTCCTCTTTTCTCTTACTTTTTTCTCTTCTCCTCTTTTCTCTTCTCTTCGCTGTTTCTCTTCTCCTCTTTTCTCTTTGCTGTTTCTCTTCTTTTTCTTTTTTCTCTTCTCCTCTTTTCTGTTCTCTTCACTTTTACTTTTGTCTCTTCTCTTCTATTTTCTTTTACTTTTTTCTCTTCTTTTCTCTTTTTACTTCTTTCTCTTTTTCTCTCTTCTCTTCTCTTAATTTGCATGACTGTCTCAAGTACAAGGTTGCAGCATAAACTGCAAAGCTGAACATACTTTGTAAAACTAATAGCAATCATAGAATTAAAGATATTAATAAAGATAATAATCATAATGAAATAAACAAGAAAGAAATAAAGAAAGAAAGAAAGAAAGAAAGAAAAGAGAAAATAAGACGTATTAAATCATAAAAACGATGTCAGACTGTATATATATTTAACTTGTGATATGCAGTGAGAGTTTGGTAAAGGGACAGCTGGGTTGGGGTGTGGAGGGTCACCTTCAGGTGGTCTCTTTCCTCTTCCTTTTTATCTCTTCTCTTCTCTCATGCTTTCCCTTCTTCTTTTCACTTTTGTTGTCTTCACATTTCTTCTTTACGGTCTATGTCCTTTTCTTCTCTTCCCTTTTTCTTTTCCTTTCTCATCTCTTGTTTCTTCTCACTCCTCATTCTTTCTCTTTTCCTTTCTTCACTTCCTCTTCTTCTTTTCTTTCTTTTTTTCTTCTCTTCTGGCCTCTTCTCTTCATTTTTCTACTCTTCTTTTTTCTTCTGTTCTCTTCTTTTTTTCTTTTCTTCTCTATAGAGGTCCATTTGAGCCCGTTTGCCATTCTGCCTTGTTCATATAATGTTCATATAATAGTGTAACTACATTTCTGAGAAGCATTCAGTGCACAACTGAGAGGGAAGGCAGCGCATGGTCACGTCCTTGTTGAGCCCTGCCTGGTGAACCCAGCTGTCGTCACTAATGCAAGCGTACAAGAGCCGCAGCAGAGAGGAAACATTCAGAAATAGTTCACAGTCGAATGCACTGAACACTCCACATTCTACCCAGAGCCGGAGAATCAGAGGAAAATATCAGTTCTTTTCATCTGTCCATTCCTGCGTTTGTCCAGTGAGCTGGCTCATTCATCTGCTGCTTCATCTGCTCCGTTAATGAGATCCTGCTTGAGCTGAAGGAAGATTCTTCGTGGATTACTGGAAATCCTCTTGCCCTTCAGCAGTGGTCGGTTACTGACCACAGAGCCACTCTTCTCTCGACATTTTTGAGTGGTGGTCCACTCTCGACCTAGCAGAGACACTGACATGTGTAAAAGCTCCAGCAACACCACTGTGACTGATACACTCGTACCAGCACCACACACACTACCAAGTCAGTGTCACTGCTGTGCTGAGAATGGACCACCACCCAAATAACATCTGGCCAACAGCGGCCCTGTGGCCAGAGGAGGGTTGATAAACTGTGTAACAAGTGTAGTAAGGGCAAGGCAGGTGTTTCTGATAAAGTGGCCAGTGAGTATAAGCACAAGGTAGGTGTTTCTAATAAAGTGGCCAGGGAGTGGAGCTACAAGGT
>JAILXH010283920.1:8593-20725 GCA_023558415.1 Piaractus mesopotamicus | reverse complement strand
AAAAAAAAAAAAGATATACTATGTATCATTCGCTCTCCAGTCTGTACAGTTCATATATGGAAATTAAGCTGCACAAAAGCCTATTTTTAATTGAGTGCATTTGTGATGTCACAAAAACCAGTGCATTTTTATATCTCCACCTATTCAGCCTACAGCGTTCATGGTAAGGTTATAAGCAATGTTTCAGCCTGCACTGCTTTTTGATTGAGACACAATGTAGGATCCAATTAGAAGTCGTTAACCTATATCAGTCTTGCAGGCACAGTAAGAAAAACAGCTTGTTTAATTGTAAGTGATAAAGAGATGTTGGGAAATGGTTGTGCAAAAATGAAGGAGGACTGCTTTTGGTACACAAACCTACATAAATAGCACATGTGGACTTCACGGAAAAAGAATAAAATACAACCAACATGCAAGATGTAGGCCTTAAAAAAAAAAAGGGTTCTAAATGGTTCCTGGCTTAAATGTACAGTTCTAGGGAAACAATTTGAACTGGTAAAGAACCTTTACATTATGTGGAACGAAATTGGTTCTGGCATTGCTCTGAAGAACACTTTCAGACATGTTTTTTTTTTTTTTTAAATAGTTTTCATGCAAACTCACTCCACAAACGCTGTCCTGCAAAAGATGAAGTGTCTGCCACACTGGGGCAGTAGTGCTCTTCTATAGCTCAACACGTTTTGCTGTGTGACCTCTAGATGGAGTAGCAGCTTTAGAAATATAGTTTTCATATCTAAAATACTCCAGCAAAGCCTATATCTCTCCAGCTGCAGTAGGTATATTTTTTTTCTTCAAATTTTTGAACATAACCAGATTTCATTTAAACACAAGTGATCATTTTTAATAAAGTTAATATGAACCTTCTCTCATATGAGACATCTTGCTTTTTTATGTAAAGTCTCAGTAGTTCTTTATCACTGCCTGTCTACGCTGAATATATCACAGCTTGAGGCCATTTGACTTAAATAAATCACACAGTTGCGTACAGTGTGCCCATCAACATATGGCAAAAAATTAATGGACATATATTAAAAAAAAATAAAATAAAAATAGCATTAAACGCCCGTTAGTCTCCTCTCAACAGAATGTGAGGGATGATGGACAGCATGCGTGAAAACTGAAGAATGTCAGCGAGCCTGTCTGAACGAGCTGATTGGACTGAGCTAAAAGGCCTTTGCTGCTCCTGTTAGTCCACTAACTTACACCAGTGCTTAAAACTCATACAGTGATTCACTGACTTGTTAATTGATTAAGTAAATGAGTCCTTATAATATCATATCCATCAGATGATTTTCACATTTCCATAAATAATCCTGAATTTATATTCTCGTCATTTGAATCGGTGCACTTTATATGTTCTCTTTTAAAAGCTTATATTCTAAATGCAACTTTATAGGTTTCACTTGGAACTTTTTATTGATAATATAACAATAAATCATTTTTCTTTCACATTTACTATTACAATTATTATTTACTGTTAGATCTACTAGTATATTAGTACTTATGTAAAATTTTAAATAATAGTCTTAACAATCTTATTAGTAACCACACAGATTTGATGTGAACTCCCCTTTTGCTTTATGACAATTCTAAGCAGTCATAAATGAGTACAATGAGCAAAAAGAACAAAATATGAGAGTCTATGTGCAAATAAATTCATAGGCGTCTAATCACACATGCTAATAAAAAACATGTCCCTATGTATTAATAGTTTTCTTTGCGCTTAAAATGTCCTCTTGCCTTTTCTCCAGTCTGCAAGTGCACTATGCATGAACGTTGTGTAGCTCGAGCACCATCATCTTGCATCAAAACATGTGTCAAATCCAAGAAAAACAGTGAGGTGCGTCCAATTGTAGTGTTTAAAAATCGGCACGCTTGGATTAGCAGTGCTCCACGGAGCTTAGGCCGAGGGCTCCTTTCAGCTAATGAAATTACAAACAGATTCTCTTTCTAAGCATTGCTAATTACCAGATTAGCTTTTTTTAAAGAGATGCCTAAATACGCCAACAATACGACTTAATCAGATCTGCCTTTGTCTGCCTTCTCTTTCTTTCTTTCTTTGTCTTTCCTGTATTTACAGCTTTTTCTGTTTTCTTTACCTTCGTTCATTCTTTCTGTCCTTTCTGCCTTCCTTTTTCCTTTCATTCTTTCTTTTTTGTCTTTCCTGTCTTTTTTGACTGTCCTTTTTGATTTCTTTACCTTTCTTCTTTCCTTTTTACCTCTTTTTTCTTTTTCTTTCTGTCCTGTCTTTCTTGACTGTCTTTTTTGTTTTCTATATCTTCCCTCATTACTACTTTCATTCTTTCCTCTTTTTCTTTCTTTCTTTCTTTCTTTTTTTCAGTCCTAGTATTTGTACTCAACAATTCATGAATGCTGTTTCTTTTTTAACAGCTTTGCTTTTATCATTTTTGGACTGAAGGAAACTGTGAGTGCCACAAATGCCAAAAAACCATCACGTGCTGCAAAGATCTGACAGGACTTCACTGAGTCACGTGACAGTAAGTGTTAGTCAGTTACATTACATTTTTTAATTATACCAATGATTCATGAATGATTGCAGTGCTCATAATGTAATTACAGTAAAACATGATGTTTACAGTAAAACCCTGGAATTAGGTAACAAATCATTTGTACAGTTATTCAATCACCTGATAAACAGATGCATGTCCCAGTCTTGAATTACTTCAGCTGTCAGGATGGTTTTGTGTACAGCAACAAGAAGAGACTTTCCAATACCAAGAGTAGCTCAATACAAGGTACAGTAAAGGATGTTCTAAGTCAATTTAGCACCTGTACTGGTGCTGCTGGAAGACTGTGTTTACAAAATTCCTGTTGGATCTACAAGATAATTATCTCTACTTTAGTCTGTTTTGGTACAATTTAATATGAATTGTATTGATCAAGTATTTGTTTTATCAGGTATTAAGATGTAATCAGTAGACTTGTTTATTGATCTGCATGATAAATGAGATTATTTTAGTCTCTTAAATGACTGCTGTGCCCTTCAGCTTCACAATAAGCGCACTGACTCTGAAACACATTCTGCCACAAAAGCTCTTCTGCGTAAGACATATTTCACACTTTTTGACATTAGAATAGTTCTTACAATTAAGAATTTGTTCTTATGTGCTTGTAACTATTGATCTAAATAGACAAAGGGAAAGACTCCAAGTTGACCCCATTAGGATGCCTTGAAAAATGCACAGTGAATGGATGGGGCTTACAGGTGAGTTTACAGGTCATGTTTTGCAGATGTATCACTTTTCCAGTTTTTGTAATCAGTGAGTTGAAAGCCTAAAGCTGGAAATCAGTGTAAGGTAAAAAAAACTAGATTATTAACCTATGGTCAGTGTACATCTGTTGTTACATGCAATGTAAATCTATTCTGCTTATTTTACGGTAATCAAAAGCTTTAAATGTGATCAGTTTTAGTAAAATCCTGTTTTGACAATAAAACACTTTGTGGTTAGCGTGTACGATAGTTTACTCCAAAATGGCCTGCTGCCAGAATGGCTGGATGTCTGCACGAAGTGTTGGCACAAAGTTAAAAAAAATGATGAATCATGTCCTGGGTCATCCATCTCGGCTGGTGGCGGTTAACCAGCGTAATAATCAGGATTATTATTTATAATTAGAGGAAGTAATGGATCACTCCTCGCCGGACGGGGGGGCCTCATTAATTCACCTGGGCCTGCTGGGATTGTTTCGACGGGTCTCACTTTAAGCGCTTCATCTGTGTCACCGTCCGCCGGAAGGCGGCTCAGAGGCTCAGGATTAGCCTCGTTCGTGCCCCTCTCCCTGCTTCATCCTCCTCTTCCTCCCCCAGAACACTCCACTAGAGCCATGCGGAAAACCAACCCCGAAATTCCAGACCTGTCATCGGTGACAAAGTGTAATCCTGTTTAGTGAGGACGCCTAATGGAGTAAATTTAGTGCCGATATTGTAGCAGTAGTAGAGTGGACAGTAAGTAATGCTTTTGGCAAGTCTGCACTGTACTTTATAGGCTGCTATGTTGGGACCCTTACAAAAAAAGATTTTCTACATGATCCTAAAAGAATTTTAGAGTAAATTCTAGTAGTAAACACTGAACCTTGGGTACTATTGGGTACACTATAGGATTATGGTATTATCCAGTACTATAGACAGCATTATAGATAACTATAAGACAGTGCTGCAAGAATGTTACACAGATCTACATGTTATTGACTACATATTGTTATAGAAGTATTATACAGCTCCATAGACAGAGATCTTACAGTTCCTTATAATATTACTATAGTACTTTTTTGTAAAGAACAATTTTCAATGTAGATCTGACATTTAGTGAAGGCCTTTTATGTCTGGATTGTAGGTGCACTTGCATTATTAGATTTATTTATTTATTTATTATTTATTTTTGCAAATCTGACAATTCTCAGTGATTTTAAGACAGCCTTCAATGTATTTTCTTCTCAGACAACTTTTTAATTACAGATGCTACAAGCAAGGTAAAGTATATCAACAGTATTTAAATCACAGCTACATACACTTCTACAGTTCTAATCCTGTTTGATTCCGATCATGCACCCCCATTGAAAATTATATTGTTTTTCACGTAGGTTCCCAGACTATGGATTCAATGTGCACTGCTCATTTTTATCACCCCTAAAAGTAGTAAGAAGAAGGCCCAGTACAGTGACCATATTGTCAGATTCGTGTCCTTTTTTGTCATTAGTTGTATTTGCACAGCTGTTATGCTTTGCAACTCAAAGGGACCAATTCATCTAAATAGCACACTCTTTAGTTTCCATGTTGATTCCATTATCATGAGTAATTATCACGAGAAAGCCACCAGGGTTCTTTTTCTGAACTAGTGGCATATAGTTACTGATTATATTAGGCCAGCTCCTTAAATATGACTTGACCAAGTTGATGAAATGGAAATGAAAAGAAATGGTCTCTCTCTACAATAATGACTTCTCCTAAGACAACCTGCAATCTGTGCCACACCCACAAGTCAGCCAAGTGAGAGACATTTTCCAAATGTTTTGAACAAATCATCATTTATTACTCTGTTTATTTCTTCTCATATTAATTATCAGTCAAAGTTTTCAGTACCTTCTGAACCACCAGCAAGTGTATAATCTGCCTGAGTGAACTGCAGGCTTCATACCACCATATACATATACATATACATATACATAGACTTATACATATACATATATAGATGTAGTTTAATGAAGCACTGATTAGTATGCAGAGAAACAGATGGACTACAGTCTGTAATTGTAGAACTACAAAGTGCACCTATATAGAAAGTGGAGCTGATAAAATAGACAATGAGTGCAGATATAAGGAGGTGGTTTTAATTAAGTGTACATATACATGTACATATACATATACATATATTTCCGGTATCATTATTCCTAAGAGTTTCAGCCTTGAGCTGATTGTTAGTGGCTCTTCATTTATGATCGTTTGCCACTGTTTAACAGTTTAGATGAATGTCCACATGGGTTTTTGTTTAAGTCCAGCTCAATGTTTACAGTAGATTGTGTTTTCTGATGCCGCAGGGCATTAATATTGAATAACTCATGCAAGGGAGGCTCTTGCTCTCTCTGGCCTTGCCTTAACAACAGCCTTTATTAGAGGGTTAGTTCAGACATCACAGCCACTGGAGAAAACAAAGCAAGGCGAGGATGTTTTGGGGCTGACAGGCGGCCCGTAATACCAGGCTCATGTTAGTGAAAGCATTGGGCTGCTCTTTGCATATCAACAATGGTGTCACGCAAACACAGACAGCCAAGCACCTCTGTGGTTGAAGGGCTGAATTTGGCATTAGTATGCACAGGACATGGTCGCTTTTAAGTGTACCGCCGCCACAAGTGTGAGAATATTTGATGCTAATCTGTTGTGAGTATGCAATTCATATGACCAAGAAGAAGATGGAAACAAAGGGTTATTGAAAAGAATGATAGACTGAATGGTACAATGAAAGTCAAACACGAATTTGACCCTTCTTCAATGTTCCAACTTGGCTATGGAAAGAACCCATTTTTAGGCACATTCCAAGTTTGAATAACTGTGGCAAAGTCTTTTCATGATACTGATTTTATGAATATGTCCTGTATTTCAATGTTGGATATACAAAAGGTACTGTGTAGTTGACCTTGTGAGCAATTTTCATTGTGAACTATTGATTTAGTCCTGCTTTATGGATTGTGAAGCTTTCACAGCTAAGAGGGGCATGTATTGACTTCTCCTGCCGCAGAAAAAGACAAAAGACACGTACTCAAATGAACCTTTTTCTCCATTGATATTCCAGATGACCTTGGCCTGGCATAACCTTGTTAATATTTGGCGAAGTGTACATAATACACCATGCATTAACAAGGTGACTGGCTGTTATGGGCTCGAAACACGCGGCCAGCCCTGCCCTGTCCTGTCAATTACAGGCCTTGCTAACACAATTATGGCAAATTAAGTGTTTGTTTCTTCATATTCAAACATCCCCAAAGTTGCCTTTCATGTGAACAGTCGTCTGTTTGCAGTCTAATGTGGTTTTCCATGCCTGCGTGTCCCAGTAGGAAAGTAATTGAGAGGCCTATTTTGTGCGCCATTCTACCATAGAAGGCCTCTTCATTCAGTTAGAACGTTATTATTGTGAAGGAACGGAAGACACTGGACTAAGTAACGTCTCAGCAGATCTGATTAGCATCTGAGCAGGCTTAGCTCTTACAGTGAGAGTGATGCGTTTTACGTTGCCAGATGTTTGGGTCTTCCAAAGACAGGTTAGTAAAACATTTTGTCAAAATGTTTGAAAACTGTAACTAAGTTTAAAAATGGCTATATCATAGAAAATCAAATCCCCCTTACCTTTTAATGAAATAAAAAAAAAATGTTGATGAAGTTTCAAAGTGTAACTTTCACTCCCCAGCCCATTCAATCCATATATAGAAAAAGCCCATTTTGAATTGTTGTTTTTGTGAGGTTACAAAACCACCACATTTATATATATCTGCCTATTTAATCTACAGGACATGTACATCTGCTTAATGAATGAGGCCCAATACAAAACAACCAACCAGAGCAGAGGCCATTTACCTATTTCTGTTTTAAAGTTGTTGGGAAACAGTCATTTAAAAGAAATATGATTGTTTTTGTTACATAAACTCACACAGTGGGGTGGATTCTCGACTTTGTCTGTGAGTTCAGGTACAGTCAGTTGACATGAACAAAAGGAAAAAGAAGGTTTTCATTTGCCCAGCAGGCTGAAGATGAACATGTAATTTTTGTTGTCAGCACCAGCATCTGTTTTTTCTTCAACTAGAAACTTTCAGACATTGTTCCCATTCACCTGGAATATAAATTTTTCTTTTAAGCTTGCAAGTCCTGAAGTTCCTTTCTCCTAACACCAGGCTATTAGTGGTGTTCTCCATTAAATATCATTTTTACTTTAAAACCAGGCTTTATATTTGTTTGGGTACAAGTTTTCCCCCCAAGTTACCTATAAAATACTTTTTTTAGTTGCTTATTTGTTGTCACTTTTCCAAAGAAGTCATTTTGTTATGTTTGGAGAAAAAGTGAAATATTTATGATTTACAGAAACATGGCTATTAAATGCGTGCCTGTATTTTCCAACCAGCAAATAGGATGATTATGCTTCTACAGAAATGGCACATTAGTAGTTATATCATCTGAAAAAATAGTCTGTTCAGATTATTTTTTAGATGACTTGTTCCTTGTTTAGTTCGCCAAAAATTGCCTCAATTTTTTATCAATCAAAACAAAGGCGAGTAATAGAAAGGGAAGGTGTGTAAATGCCCTCGTATGATAGGGACAGGGAATATGCTCCGGGGCATTGGTGCAGTTGAGGGGATGAAAATAGGAGCTGCTGTTTTGTTGCCATTACCTGTGTTCAGAGGTCAGTTTGACATCTGGTTGGCACTAAGGTTCAAAAAAAAATATTAAAAATGGCATTTAATTGCAGTAATATTAATGGAGTCGAGTTTTTTGAGTTTCATATTCATGTGAGCTGCAACCCATTTTCTGTTTCCTTGCCTGTGGGTTTTCAGTATTTGGCTCTAATTTTCTGCCTTTCTTCTTCAGATAAAAACAACCTGTAACCCTTCAGTTTGATACTTGATCCTGGCCTAGAGAATAAGCTGGTGAGGTTCCGAGATGAAGTGGAGGTAATGACCTGCATTTCAAAATAACACAATTAAATTTAGGTAAAAAAGCATTTTACTACAAAAGTCGATTGTGTAACAAAAACATGTTTGTACATTTTTGTGATCAGAGGATTTTACGGTATAAATTATAAAAAGACATAAAACAAAATTGAAGATATACAGAGGAACAAAAGCAAAATATAGATAATGTGTTTACAAACAGAAGGCCACAATATAGTAATTAAAAAAAAAAATTAAAGAGCCCATATCATGGAAAACTGAACTGAATTTAAAAATAAATTAATCGTCTTTGTGATGTCACAAAAAACCCATGCATTTACATATGTATGTCTGATCAGCCTACTTCAGTTTGGCCCTGCTCATTCATGTTAAAGTTATAAGGAGTGTTTTAGCCTGAACTGCTTTTTAAATGAGGCAAAATGCAACACAGCCAATCAGAACAGAGATCATTTACATATTTTAGTCTTTAAGGCACAGGAACAAAAACAGCATGGGATAAAGAAAGGTTTAAATAGGTCATGTCAAAATGAATTTTGGTACATAAAATCACACAAATATAATAAATGGACCTCAGGGAACAAAAATAAAAGGAAGATGTTGTATATGGGCTCTTTAAGTTGAGCTTTGAAGGCAGACAGACAGAGCAGTGCATGCTCACAGTTGCTGGATGAAAATGCATGTTGAAGCCTATTTGTGAACATATATGTATGTATGTTAGGCAGGCCTAAATATGAGATCCATTTCTTGTTCCTTGCCTCACTCTTCCTCTCTCACTTTGTCTCGATTTCTCATACCACCATTTTCTTGCACACACTCAAAGACACAGCCAGACTATGTCTGAATATCAATCTACTCCATTAACTATGTGGGACTACACTTTATGAATGGAGAAGTAAATAAGACCCCTAAGTAATAAGACTAAATGAGGTAATCAAGAGAGCTGAGTGCTTTTTGAAATGCCAAGCGCGTCCATTACATTAACAAAGCCGTTTCTCATCATTGTGGCATGGTGCAAAGCTTTTCAAATTGACAATGAAATATGCTGTAGACATAACAAGGCTCTCGTGTTACAGAACACTTCTCGAGCATTTGTATGTTGATGTGTCTTGAGCCATCTAAAATGTAATGATGCTTATTACACCTGCCGCATGTCAGCTATTAGCCTGAAATGTCAAGGGAAATATGGTAATTGACATTTGCAGCTTTGACGACTCGACATTCATACATGTCGCAAAAAAGGTAACGAGGGACGCATGCCTGGACAAATGTTAGTCAAATAATGCAAATGCCTGATGCCAGGTTGAGACGCCTGGCCGTCTTATTAGCCAAAAGGCACTGCTGCTTTAAAAGGGACATTCCTCACATTTTTCAAAATTTCTAAATAATTCAGTGGTTGAGATGTAAAGAAAGTCATTCAGAGTGTTTGATGTGAAAAGATTCATTGCAGATAAACTTACTGACTTGAAGTTTCTTTACAAAGGTGGTGACAGGAACCACGGATCACAATATAGCCATTTTGTTTGCTATTAAAAATTACCAGCGAACCTAAACATGTCTTCTGAGTTTTTAATTTATATGTAATCTTGAAAATGGTAAAATAGTAGTGAACACTCTTAAAAAAGTTTTTATTGGGTGCTAGTTTTCCTCACAATGCCCAATATGTCTCTCTGCCATGAAAGGCTTTAAAAATACTTTTTTAACTCCTGTGTGGTGCTCAGGTCTTTGGGACCCATTTTCAATGTTTAGCAAAAGAAAAAATATGCAATTTATTATTATTTCAACCTCAGATTCCTTGGCCTTCGCTCATTTTCAGTGAAGAACATATAACACATTTTCAGTGACTTCACACTGTACACCCCCTACACATTTATATTACACATGTTTGGGTGAACCCATGGGGAATAAAAGTGTGGAGGTGCTGTGTTTTTTCACTCTGTTCTCCTCATACATGGCCTGCTGTTAGTGTGTGTGTGTGTGTGAGGGTGGACAACATGGACAGGACATGGACATTTTTACATAAATTGCTATGGCTGTAGTGATTTAATAAAACAATAATGTGGTGAGTCCACAAGACCACTGAGTAACAAAAACATCAACACCACACAACGGTTAACCAAGAACATTCTGTAAGGCAGCTTTTAGAGGCATTAAATGCTTTGGACATCTGGTTCCTATCACTGTCATTATGAACCATCAGTAAGTTTCAGTAGGATAGCGCATTTCAGATCAAAATACTCTGACTTTGTTTAAATCTATGCAGACATTTTGAAAATAGGTGGCGTTCCTTGTTTAGAGCTGATACTGATTTGCACTGGCAATGGCATATCTAAGATACAATACTATTATAATCATATACATGACATGAACTAGATAATTGGTTAAAAAAGAAAACCTTGTTTCTCCATTTCCCACATTGGCTATATGAAGGTTATAGTTAACTGATTATGTTTAATTTGCAATCTTTAATTCAGTCATTACAGATTTACTTTAATGCTATTTTATAATGGTACCTTTGCACTAAATAATAAAAACTGGAATGTTTTATAAGCTGTAGGCACAAAAATGCCTAAATGCTGTGTACTGTCAGCGTGGGCCGCACAGTGGCTCAGCGTGTGTTCCATATTCATCATTCATGTATTCATCGTTATGCATTATCTTAGTGCAATCTGAGTTTCAGAGTGTTGACAAATGTAGCTGTTTGTTGGAGAATTAAGGGAACGTGAAAACCTCTGCGGATTTGAGTGTTATATTTTCTTAGCACATTTGACGTCAAAATATGCATTCTTTCTGAAAAAAAAAAAGAAACTGAGAGAGATTACAGAACAAGTCAAGCTCATAATTACTTTGGAGATTATGCAAATGTGCTGAGATCTTTTCAGTAATGATCTGTCTGAACTCTGATCGCAAGTATGTAACAACCAACACATGGAAAACATGTTGATAACAAGTAGGAACGTGTAATAAACACCTTAATTTGCGGCAATAAAAATTCACAGCTTCTATTTTAGAATAGTTATGTATGTGATGTCATATGGATGCCATCTTCGCAGTGTTTATCGGAAAGACAGTGTCAAAAACTTGAATTATTAAATGTTCAAACTGTAAAATTACTTTGGGTAAACTGATTCGGTCTGAGGCCCGTAGAACTTCTTTGGGAGGAAGACCTTTGTGTCAAATCAAGGCTAAAGAAAAAAAAGAAACCTCAATCAAAGCTGTTCCATATAATAAGCCCTGTCTTGTCTGAGTGATCATCCTGTCCAGTGGTATTTTGGGTAATTAGGTACCATTTAAATACCAAATTTGAGTGATCTCTTTGTGGGAGAGGGGCTGTTGTCATTTCAATCAGGAGCAGGAGCTGTGGACAGAGGCTAATCACACAGGAGCTCCTAAGATAATGTAGTCCGTTTCCTAATGACTCTGTGCTCATGTCAAAGTCATTACTCTCCCAGAGACGGAACATCATCTGCCTGGACAAGCCGTAATTGGACTAACTGTTGAGCTATGAGGGCACATTACACATGTCCTTTTATTACGAGTTTTGCAGTGGTAATTATTGGGGTGGAGTAGTCGTTAGTGAATGGAGATGGTGAATGACTAACTAGACTCACTTCTACTGCAGTCAGTTAAAGAACGCTCTCGCTCTTCAGCTGCCTGGCCGGTGCAGATGGGATTTAGCTAAGCCGCTGCAAGTTTTTTTTTCCTTCTTTTGTTAGGTGCTGCCATCAAATTGAGACTGAAATCAAAGGGCAGACAATACCTTTGCTCTCTTGTTTTTATTTATTGTGCAGTTTGTAAGAGGAGCGCGATACAAACCTGAAGATATACCTGTCATTTCACCTTTTTTGTGCTGGAGAGAAGAGAGCCTTGTGGGATCAGAGGCATCCCTTTGCTCTTCCACCAGCAGCAACTTTCAAAGCCGTCAGAAGGAAAGGAATTGATTTCTTTGGCTTTCTCCTAAAT
>JAILXH010283907.1:1129-13504 GCA_023558415.1 Piaractus mesopotamicus | reverse complement strand
AGGTGGAGTCTTCACAGGCTTCTGACTGTGTGCATGCATATCAGAAAACTTCACGGAAAGCAAAAGAAACCAGGACTGAATTTTGCTGCATTTGGAACATTTTACTAACACATTCATTCTAAGACCTGTATTATTAGAGTGCAATGTCAGCAACTGACCAGGGAATTTTGATTCGATATTTCAGCTCTTTTCTAAGTATAATGAACACTCAACATCTACAGTGACTGACAACACACTACAGATGCTGCAGATAGACATTGGGATGAATGTTGGAAAACTTCCCTTAACGAAGACTTAACTTCATTCTTTGCCGCAAACACTACGAATATCATCTAATTATGTATAAAAGTCTACTGGAAGCAGGCCGCAAGTTAATGTTAAGGTACTGACCCTCAGGAAAAATAACAAAAGAACTAGAATAGGTGCTTTTAGAATGGAGTGCTTTTAGAAGGAGTTCATAACAAATTTTAAGATTTACTACTGAATAAAAAGTCTGGGGTTCAAAGAGTTAATAAAAGGTTTTTAGTGGGTAAAAATGTAGGGTGACACTTCAGTATAGGGGACACAATAATGCTATTGTATTGTAAGCCTTAAAAAAACAGATTCTGTGATCTAGCCGTTACTATGGTGAATTAAGCATGTCCAGAGCACGTTTACTTGTGTATTGCACATCATTGTCTTTTGCACAGTATTTTAGGTGTTCATTATTATGCCCTTATTAAGCTTTATCCAGCCAATAGAAGGTTACTAACTTATCAAGCCAAAAATTAACTGGCTGATAATTGTTACATTATTAAGCAGTGCAACTTCAAAGCATTTAATTTGTGCGTTTTATAGCATAAAGGTTACCACTTCTGGTTTACAGTGCACTTCATATTATTAGTACATAAAGGCTATGATTCTGTATGTGTCCTCTTGGAGAAATAAAGGAGGCCTTGCACTTGACTGGTTTTGAGAATGTCAAAGACTGAGACTATTCATTTTTGGTGTTGAGGCTTGAGTACTCATTATAATCAACAAATAAAATGCTCTGGAAAATCCTACATTCACACTTGTTAATGCTTTATAAAGTTCTGATAGTAGTTGTTAGCTTTTGGATTGGTGCGACTTGATACGGGAATAATAATGGACAAAAGATCATGATGTATAATACACAAAATAGATGTGCTCTGGAAAATGTATAATTTACTCAATTAATTGCTCAATATACTTACTAATGGGCAGTCTGTTATTTCCCAACTTCTGGCTTGTAAAGGCTTAATAAGTGCATTACAAGAGCGTTATAATGCCCCCTTCTATTGACATGTCTTTTTCATATTACTAGTATATACAGGCTATGATTTGACTTTAAAGTTCTGTCTTCCTATTGTAGCATGGTGGCTTGCTTAAAAAAATTGCATATTACGCTACATTAATTCCAATATTTTTCAGTCTAATAGAAGACAATATTTAAGAAGAATAACATGAGATAAATAAACATTCACTCAATGTTTATTTTGTGCATTTTCAAATTCGTGACCACAGGCAAATGAGGGAAAAAAGCTCAAACTAGGACTGTGTGGTGGATCTTCAGTCCAAGTAGGGAAACCTTTTACAGAATTACTTTAATGAGAGACACTGATACAAAGTTTCATTACAACTGGAGATTTAGCACACTGGACAGGCAAGTGACAGCATGTCGCCTGGTGATGTCTTTTAGCGTGAGCAGCAAAAGAGATTACAGCCTTAACCACATTACAGCATTTAACCAGAGTCTGACTAACGCTGGCAGTATGCTTCAAATGCAAGACATTCATATGGTGGGATGTGGATCATCTGCTAAACAGTTTGAGTTGTGTTCCAAATGCTAGGTTGCATTCCAGGTGGGCTGAGTTTCTAGACCCCTATGTCATCAAAGGCTGTCCCAATCAGAACGATCCTTCTAATACAGACGATAACTGCTTCCAGTGACATTTTGTAGTATGCAGAACATCATTTTTCAAGTGAAATTGTTCTGCTTGGCACATAATACATAATTAACATCAATGTTTTGCTTGCTATCTCATCAGTTACATCAACAATACTTTCCCCATTAAATTTTGTGCACTTTTCTGGTGATATGACAAAGTGGCCTTGTAAGATCATTCCAATTTACATTATGTAATGCAAACGAGGAGCCTACCTAGGACAGTCCTACCGAGGATCCTCTATTTTTTAGCTTTTGAAATGCAGCTCTAATAAGCACTTTCTTTGTTCTGAGACATCCCCTGACTGTGATTGGTCCATATGGCTCACTGCAAATGCAAAGTCAGTTGAACATTTTCTGGATCCGGATCTTAAGAATTTCAGGTAAACCTTTGCTTTCGAAGGTCTGTGGGAGTGAGGCTACATTCAAGATAGTCTTATGGGCCTCCTCAAAAAGTTCCATGCCGATTTCCTTCTTTACTCTGTCTCTCCACACGCTCAGAGCAGGCCTGCCCTCAAACACATCCAAGCCTGTTCCAACTGGCTGAAATAAGCACACAAAAATGCATCAAAGTTAATTTTGGGTGAAATAATAACTAATAATAGCAAAAAATAAATAATAATAGCAGCGATAGATAACATTTGATGCTGCTTCTGGTAAACACTTAAAGATTGCATCTTTTACCTGCATGATCTCCACTATAGCTACCAGATCAGCCAGCGATATCTTCTCTCCAACTACAAAAGGCCTGTCCTGTAGAAACTTCTCCTCAAAGAGCTTAAGGCTCATATTCAGGTCTTCCACTGCAGAGTCCATCTTCTCTTTCGCCACGGGAGCCCCAGTGACAGCAGGCAGAACTCCCTACGAGAAATCTCCATCAAAAATCCAAACTCAAACAGCATTAAATAGCACATAATATGGAAGACTTAACTTACTCAACTTTTTGAGGTAAAAAGTTTGATGTAGTATATCGCTGTTGTCGGAAGAAAATCTCGTCGAAAATCTCCAAAAAGGCAACTTTACAGGAAAAGGAAACAACCTACTTTACTTTTAATGTAAGTCTATGGAACCATGCCAAAAGCTGAAAAGCGACATGGAGATACACGGTTTTCTTCCAGCAGCAGCGATAAACATTCTTTCAAAATGTACAATTTACTCCCCTTTTAGAGAAAATGGCCACCATTGTCTTAAGGTCCGCCAGTGTGGCTTAATTAAGTTTTAAAGGTATACTACAGGGGTACTACTTTCCCAGAATAAAGGGGATATTAACCTTTGTCATATACAACCTTTGTCATAACGTAAGGTTTTTAAATAGAAAAGTAAAATAAAAAGCCTGGAATCGAGACTGGGTGTATAGAGTCAATGGTACTAAAGGTACTGAAGATGTACCTTTGATGGTACCACCCCAGTGGTGTGAGGGGCACCACCCCAATAACAGTTTGGCACCTTTTTTCTGAGGAAGAGTGGATATGAAACCTAAGCTGCAAAAACACCCTGTTTTGAATTCACAAAAAAACAGTGCAATTGTCTACAGTGGTTCAGGCCCACCCGTCACACTGAAGTAAGGAGTGTTTCAGCCCAGACTGCATTCTGAATAAGACACAATACCAATCAGAACAGAAGTCATTTACATATATCCGTTTTATGGATAGAGTGCTTTTCAGATGATATGTGATTTTAAGTCTGTCGTGTCAATAACCTTTTATGGCTCTAGAAATCCCATGGAAATTGGCATGTTGGTAAACAATCATATGTGTAATTTGGGAAAGGAATTTTTATGTTTTTTCTTAAGAAGGAAAGAACATAAGGAAGCATTTACTTGACCTGGAGATATACCACCTCTCACAGTTTAGCTTCGATCTTAATATATCACACCTGATCCAGGTAATGAAGGTCTTCAGGGGCATCCGAATTTTAGAGCCAGGTGTTTTTGATCTGAACTCTCCAGGCTTGTAGATGTCCAGGAGCAGGATTGGGCACCCCTGACTTACTGTATTACAAAACTTCATCATACTTAATACTTAAATAATACTTACTTAACATACTACGTTATAATATTTCTTATACTCTCTGTTGCCCAAATCCAGTCAATGAGTTTTAATCTATCTATATGATAGAAAAACTACTATGTGTAGTTTTGATAGTTTGTAATTATGGTTGGCTATAAACTTCCTTGCTAATGACACATTACATTCACTAAAGACAGCTAGCTATGAGTATATGTTTTCTACTTGTGAGCAGCTAAAGCTACATACTGTGTATTGACAATGTATTAATCTTGTAGATATTCCAATTTCAGCACAACATACAATGCAGCATTCTCTTAGGTATCAGTCATTAACATAATAGACAGTTTTATGGGAGAAAACATATTCTGTCCTAACAGTATTTCAGTTGACATAAGGAAGGAGGGAAGTTGAGTCAAAAAGCATTGAGTAACCTAGTAAATAAGTAAGCAAATCCAAAGTGGGAAACAAGGTCAATGCCTGACTGTTTGAGTTGCGTAAGTTTTTGTGTAAGTTTTATCAGTGCATGTCCAACATAGACAGCTCCAGGGTAAAGATTCTGGGGCTCCAGGCAAAAGACAGGAATGGGGCACAGCGGATGTATATGTTTAAATTAGTTGAGACACCAAGCTCCTGAGTGGCACAAAAAAAAATGCTGCCAAAACTACACTACAAAAAATAGAAATAATAAATTAAATAATAAAATAGACTTGAATCTAGAATATCTAAAGAATATTATAATATTATGTAATTATTATGTAATTGCTTTAAGAAATTTTTGGGAGCGAAGTGACAAACCTTTTGCTTTCTTCACTCTTTTGCGGATAACTTTATTAGATTTTTCCTCTCAACACTCAACAAAACATTCTCTCCATAATGTAGATTATTGCTTAACTGCTTGGTTCATACCAGTTTGTCTTCACGCTGCTGTGTCATCATATAAAAACACTGAGTAGCCCATTATAACCATGACTGGGCGGTGGCACTGAATTGAAATTACTCTGAAAATGGTCACTACAATCACAAATTACAGCTTTTTTATAATGTATATATATTTTAGAATAGGTTATTCAACATCAACGCGTACAGTACGTCTAAATCAAATTTTCACAGGGCCTTTGGCTCATGGGGGCTCTAAGCGACTGCCTACCTTGTCCTAGTACAAAGACCAGCTCTGGACGGCTCTTACCCTGAACCAAAAGACCTTTGATCCATGGGTCCTCATGTTAGTATGCTGCCAAGAAAGGTACTCATCGACCCTGGCACGCTTCTGCAGGTCAGCTGGATACCAGTGGTCTGGAGTGGAATATTTCCCCACCAGGTACTGCAGGATCGCTGTGCTGCAATATAGCATAAAATTATGTTAAAAGTTATTAAACTAATTCCAGCCAATGAAAAAGCATGTAAGACAAAGTGAATTGAATGCATGAAGATGGCTACTGCCTCATTGTTGCATGATATTTCATGAACATTGACAACATTTGTTGTGTCCTGAAGAAAACCTTTATTAGGCCGCAATTTTTATATACATTGCCATCTGTTAATAAAGGCTTTTTAGATTTTTCTTGAGACAGTGTTCCCACTTCTTCATTTTTGACTGAGATAATCATTGAGATTATTTTCAATCATGAACTTGCTTATTTATTATCACTGCAACTTTGGACTTCGACTGGACACACTTACTCCTGCAGCATAAACATGCAGTAAACTTAATACATTTTTATTATGTTTTATTTATAGTCAAAGCCCTTAAAAATCATCTGGATTATAAATGACACTAATTACTACTTAAAAATGGGGTTTGCATGACAATTCAAGCTCTGAGTTGTGGAAGCTCAAAGTTTATAGAGATGAAAGATATTACCCTAACAAGGACACAGTTGGCTTACAATTGTCCTCTGCGATTGTCCTAAATAATTAAAAAAGTTCGCCTCTTCTGGATAAAAGACCCCTTAATTCAAGTGCCATTGATCAGGCTGTGAATCTGAAGGAAAGCTGTGAAGCTAGGACCTAATAGCATTATGAGGAAATGGGTTATAAAGTTATATATAGACATAGAGAAGATAGGAAAAGGCTACAAAATAAGCAGAACTGTTTGGATATCCCGGTGAGCACTGTTGGGTCAGTTGTGAGGAAGCTGCAGCATACCACCTAGGCACTGCCTACTCAAGGCCATCCATGAAAATTTAGCATGACAGCAAGAAGGAGATTTGAGAGGGAAGCCAAAGAGAAGCCAATAACACTTTGAAGAAGTTCAGTGACTGGAATGAAGTCGCATCAGTCAACAATATAACTGGCTTGTATGAAAGGGTGGCTAGAAAGAAGCCATTACTGAAGAAAAAACACATTAAAGCACAGTTTTCGAGAAAGCATGTGACCCAGCTAAAATGTTACATTTTTGGCTAAAATTCAAAATGCTGTGTGTGGTGCAAACCTAACACTGTCCATTCTTTAAGAAACACCATCCCAACAGTGAAGCATGTTGGTGGCAGCATTCTGTTGTGGGGATGGGAGGTACTGCAAGACAACCTGCTTCAGTCTTCTAAAAACTAAAGCTTGGAAGAAACTTCACCTTCCAGTAGGACAGTGATCCCAAGCACAAGGCCAAAGCAACAAAAGGTGAATGTCATCTTTCCAACCTGAACAACCTGCAGCAAATCTGCCTGGAATAATGAGTGAAAATCACTCCTAAACAGCGGGCAAAGCTACCCCAACAGACTTAAAGCTGTTGCTGCAGTAAAAGGTGGCTCTTCCAAATACTTGTCTGAAGGGGTTGAATACGTATTTAATACTTACAGTTTTTAATTTACTTGAAAACTGACTTTAAGAACGTTACTATTTGCAAGGCACAGATTTTTGTATGCTTGTGTTGTGCATGTCTGTTATTTGATTTTGTTTTGATGATATGTAGCATGTACTAAACTTACTGTAGTCAGTTTGATTTGATTGGCCTTTAATTAGCTTCCAAAATGGTACATACATTCTAATTTTCCATTTAAATTCCCATTATGTGTTTCCACGTTAACGTTTTGACAGAAATTCCGTTAATGTGTTAATTCACTTTTCAGACACCCACCTCTCTGTAAGGATAAAAGCTCCATCTTTGAGGACAGGCACTTTCCTCACAACGCTGATCTTTCCAAACTCTTCTCCAAAATGTTCACCTGATAGGCAAAGTGAAATCATCGGACATACTAATAGAAATATAAAAGCTGCCCTCTCTAAGCCATAGCAACAAACTTGTAGACTTGAAAAAGGAGGGAAATGATGAATACACTACTGTACATGTGAACTATTATTAGCCGTCAAAATGCTACTACAACTTTCAGTGCACAAAGTCCAAGAGGCAGCATGTAACTAAATCACATTATGACTGAGGAGTAATAATGCAATGAAGATTTTTTGGTCTACCTGCAGAGAGATCCACCGCTTTGTATTCAAACGGAATGTTCACTAGCTTGGCAAATATGTAGACAGAGCGACAAGGCTGAGAGTGCAGGTCAAGATACAACTCGAGCGCCATTATAATGTAGGTCACCACTTCCAGTGAAAGACTATAGAGTTTCACATGAAGTCAGTACATTTATGCAGAAAACTCCACCCCCTCCACCACCCCCAGGAGAATGCTCTTAGGCCAAGTTAGTATGTTCTGGCTGTACTTTGTCATAGGCTAAGTGATCATTAATAAAGACAACAGAACAAACTGAGAATAAAAACACACATCTAGCTCTAGATGCATCTGTTAGTGTTTATCTTGTGTACTAATGCTGCGATTGACTACAGCTTGTGTTTCTGAATTTTCCACAAAAGAAAACATGACCTCACCTGGAAATGATATTTGCATTAGATCAGTCAACACAAAGACAGAGTAACTGGTTAAAACTATCACACTGACCAGGATGTTAGAATAATTTGTGAATGTTAAAATCATATCACTGACATTAGCTGGCTAGCTTATTGATAACAGCACTCATTTATAGAGGCATATCTTTTTTTGCAGATGTAAAAAAAAAAAAAAAGTATGCAAAAAAGTGTACTTTTTTTCCTACAGCAGGGCTACCGCACTCTTTTGCTATTTAAACATTAGGAAAGCCCCCTTCTGAGGATGTATCTTGAAGGTGGGAAGAACATTTATGGGCAGAAAACTTTAGGGCAGCCTGTTTTTTCCAATGTCTGTATTTATTGCCCTCTACATCAGTGGCTACACTGATTTCTTTGTTGCTGTGGGGGGATTCCCAATGGTTGTATGACATATTTGCGTAATGCATGCCGGGTATTGTAGTGAGAGAACAGTGCTTGATAAAGACACAAAAAGGACATAAAATCACAATTTCTGTCCAACTGATGAGACTGAGGAATGCAATATTGTGCTACACAATATTACATAACGTATTAAATGCTAAGCCAGAATGCCCCTTTATTTATCAAGATAGTTTTAAGTTTATTATTCAAACCCTGCTAACAGGTGAACTTCTCTCATACCCCTATGGAGTAGTAAATCAGTAATATGGTATATCAGAACGGCCTCTCGTTGTCTAATAACTCTTCCATTGCAACATGGTGTACACAACCAGTGTTTGAACTCTGGCTGCTGATGGGCTGGCTGTAGTACTAACTGCTGAGTCATCTAAGCAGTAGGACTCAGTGATGTCCGAAGCTTCATTTAGGACACAACCACATGACTGCTTTGGAAACTGAGTCAAAAGAAGCAAAGCAGCACAGGTGTCCATGGTTTTGAGCCAGTACCAAACCTCTTGTTTTCAGAGATTTTCAGAGTTTATATATGAAGCTCACACCTTGGCTATGAAAGAATGTGCAAGACTGAGACAAAGATATGTGTGAATAGGTTTATGCATCAGTTCGTCAGGGGATTTGCTATAAATACCAGCTGAAAACTATCTTGAGCCATTAAGCTCAGGTCATTTGCTTTGATCACAGACCAGATTTACAGCTGCTGTTCATGCTTTTAACCACCAGGTGTCGCCAATGTGCCTTAGTTTTGAAAGCTTGGAACGAACCCTTTTCCGACACAGTTTAATGGAAAGCTTCACTGTTTCAGAAAGCTTCTTTTTGCAATGACTAGCAAACATATCAGGTTTTACAAACATAAACTCTGGCAACATCACAGGAGGCAAAATCAGGACTGAACAAAGGAACGTGAACCAAGCAAGGCAGAAGGCCAAGGCTTAGTGAATCTCAGGTGACACCGACTGTCACTGTAGAGTGGAAGGATTTATGTCTGCCTCTGGAGGCGACCAATAGGGATCATAGTCCGTACAGCCATAGTCTCTTACTTCTCTCCGTGTGTCTCAGTTAAAGGAGCGTTACTTGGTAGAGCATGTCCTTAGCAGCAGCGTTCTGTGGAGGAGCCATCCTCTTGAGCTAGTGCCAGATGATACATTCTGGTTTTTTTTAAAGTAGGGGTGCTCAATCCTGGTCCTGGAGATCTAACACCCTGCAGAGTTTAGCTCCAACCTTAATCTAGCACACCTGATCCAGGTAATGAAGGCCTTCAGTGACATGTGAATATTAGAGCCAGGTGTGTTGGATATGAACTTTCCAGGGTGGTAGATCTGCAGACCCAGGACTAGCCACCCCTGGTTTAAAACATCAAATGCAGAATAAAAAAAATGGACACATAGCAGTGTGCACATACATAAATAAATTTGCTAGAAGGATGTGCATTATTACATACAAATACTGAAGTACAGTTTTAATTGCTTTTTGTTTTAAAGACTTGCTCACCTCCCCAGAACGACCCTCCAATCCTAGCCACAGTAGTGTAACAGCAGAGAACAATCCAAAAACAGCTGCTCTAGTGAAACTGCATTTTTTTTTTGCGTTTTTCTTGCGTTTTTTTTACTCACAGATTCTTTCTCTGTCTATTTGGGGTTTTCCTGACAAATCCGGCTGGTTTGAAATGGCAGTGCAGATGGATTTTATATAGGGGCGTGTTTTTGTTTGGGCTACTTTCTAAATTTTCTACGGCCACAGAAAAAAAAAAAAAGTTTGAAAATGAAAACAAAGCATCTCATAAATGTATACTGAATAGCTGACAGCCCAAGGACACACAGGCACGTACAGTAAGAGAAGCGACAGAAGAGTGTGGCTCATTTGGTGGTATATAATGTAATATCACAAAAACAGATCTCTGTAAGTTTTAACAATGACACTAAGAGTATGTAGGAGTGATACGAGTTCGTATATGATTTCTTGGATGTAGAGATGATTTTAATAAATGTGTTGTGTTTTTCAAACCGTGTTTCTGACACTTACATTAGGACACATTTTTCACATGTTCAGTCCAAAATGTGTTTTCAACCACTCTGAATGTCTGTCGTTTACATCTCAGAGACTGAATTATGCAGACATTTTGACAAATCTGTGAAATTCTCTATAAAGTATAAACGAATAAAGTTTGAGAAAACAGATGCAAAGCTTTAGTAAGATTATTTTTGACACTGTTCTATCCACGTCAAATTATTTTAAATAAAACAATTTATATTTTACATCTATAACCTTTTTTAGACTTTTATTCAGTTTTTAAAAATATTTTTCACGTTTCCGGTGCTGACTGTGCCGCAGCCCCCCAGCGCCTCTACTTCCTGCAGTAATGCACAAAACCGTGTTGCATGGCTCAAAATGTTCAACACACACACACACACACTTCGTCTAAGCCGCTTATCCTTCTGGGTCACGGGGGGTGCTGGAGCTTATACCGGCGGTCAATGGGCATTTTTACTTTATATTTTTTTAACTTAAAAAAGAAAAACGTAATTGTGGAAAAGTGCAAAAGTATAGACACCCTTCCACTTGTAAAGTGTCAGAACTTAACTCGTTAGGCCTTGATTGACTTGTTAGGACTGGTTACACAGGTAAAGAATTATCATTAGGAGCTGTCAGTTGTCAGACAATTCTAGAGTGTGATAAATTCTCTGACTCTTTAAACCTTGCTAACGCTGAACAACCTTGGGCTTCTCTTAAGCAGCTGGCTGAGGATCTGCAAATGAAGCTAACTGGGATCAAGAAAGGGATCAGGAACAACTGCCATATGGTTTGAAATCTCCCTCAAAACGTCTTAAAATATTATGTATAGTCCACTTTGCAGGAAACTATTAGCAAGATTGGAACATATGCCAAGACATTTCCAGTTGTACATGTGCTACTGAGCCAGTCCCACTTAAACGAATAGGAGCTAATGCTAATGAGCAGAGATGGGTAGAGTAGTGCAAACCCCTTTTTAAGTAAAAGTATTGTTACTTCAGCAAAATTACGACTCAAGTAAGCTTACCTTTCACAATTGTGCTTGAGTACATGTAATTGATTATTGTAACTAGTCACTTTCCCTCCTCTGCTAATGACTCTTTGAGGGAGGGGATGTCTAGAGTGGTATATCCCACTTTGTCCCTGCATGTTGACCCCAAAACTTGTGCAACTATAGACTCAATGATAATTAAGTTTATTTGGAAAAATAAAACAGAGTATAAAGTGAAAAATGGTGATTAGTCGATATGAAAACAGGGCTTTGAACATTCTGGATTTCAACGCTGTTAATTACATTTTTCAAAATTAATTGGATTAAACACTGTTTGGATCCTATCAGCTCATTCTGCTTTCATATACCCACTTGGTGGATTGTAATGTTCGCTTGCATGTGAGCTTAAATGTAATAAACTTCCTGTTGTGTTAGCAAACGTCCACAAGAGGGCGGCAGAAGCATGATGAATGACCTTTCTAATTTCTAATTTCCTGTAGATTGTTAAACTTGTGTAGTTGCAACACATCCGAATCAGAAGAATTAAATGAAACTGGCGTAATTGTGTTTTTATTCTTGAAAACATTGATGTCGTAATTAATGATTCCAGCGTTTTGAATGTTTCAATGTTAGAGTGTTTCAGGCATGAAGGCGACACTGCTCGTGCTGCTGTTGTCTGTTGTGGGCGTGACGGTTTCCTGTGGTCTTCAACAGTCTGAGTGGGGAGCTGGCTCAGGCTGTTCTCTGGGCAAAAGGCTGGCGTTTGACCTCAAAGCCACACTTGAGGAGAGCAAACGCATGAATAAGGAGTACTTTGACTGCCCGAACCCAGAACCTGGCGTGCCCTGCTTCTACTACAGTCACAGTAAGAATCAACTCTCACTGCAGACTGCTGGGGAGGATTTCACGAAGGAGGATTTCTCCATAAGCTGCACAGCTTAAGCCAAAAGTTGAGGTTTATCCAGGAGGAATGTCCCTTACCTCCCTTCCCTTTGGACAGCCCTCACTCTTGACTTCAATGATCTGGCTGACTGAGATGTCCTGCTTTGTGAAATAACCTCTAGCTGACACTGACTTCACATGCTTATCAGATTTCTACTACTCTGTAGCTGGAAACATGATTAATCAGTTAGCTAAGCTCATCTTGTAGTGTCTTCATAACGATTTCC
>JAILXH010283858.1:8196-21066 GCA_023558415.1 Piaractus mesopotamicus | reverse complement strand
CTCTCGCTTCTCCACACTGAGACTGCTTTTCCCATGTCTTAATCCCCATTCTCTGAGTGTCTTCTTTCTGTTTTTTTCTCCCTCAGATGACTCCACAGTGTCAAAAGACGGTGGAATGAGCCAGTAGAATTAGTAGGAGTGCGAGAGAAAGGAAAAAGAAATGAGGGAGAAATTATGACGTCAGGCTCCTTCTGGTTCAAAGCAATGACATTAGCATCTCCAGCCTTGAAAGGCAGATATGGATTATTTTTTCAGTGAATGTTGGTGTACGCATGCCTCAGAGCACTGGAGTTGGAGTGTAAGTGCTAATTATTGTGTATGCGCGTGACTGAAGGAGGTTTGTGGGTTCGGGTTTGCGGTATACGAGGGTGGCTCGATAGTATGGATGCCTCGCAGTTTGTGCCTATGCGTGTTTAGTGAAAGGTTAATTAAAGAGAGTGCGCGCGGGGACGGGGAGGAGTGGTGGCTGCTGTACAAAGTGACTTGAAAATGATTCATGGAGTTGCCAGTGCTTCACTTCGTCTGCCATTTGTATCGCTGAGCCGCCTCTCGATCGTGAACACCACCCCCACCACCACCACCCTTTCCGCCTTTGTTGTTGTTTGAGGAGCGCAAACAAAAGGTCCAGAGGGCAGCGCCTAGCCCTTCTGTAGTCCTCTGCATGCTTTTTGTTTGTTTTGATTTACTTGATCTGTTTGGGGTTGCCAGAGGCTTAACTTTTAAACGTAAAAATGCCAAAAAGGGCTGTTTGGTGCAGGAACCTCATTCAGTGGTTCTCAATCCTGGTCCATTGGACCATTGGAGTACCACTGAACAACGTTTTAGAGTTTTCTCTTCTCTCTGCACTCCTGATCAGCTGACTACCAAGCCCTATTGCAGTTGGATTATATGCTATATTAGGACAAAGAAAACAATACAGCATGCAGAAGTAAGAACTACTGCTCTAAAGGACCTTTCAATGGGTGGTTCTTTAAAGAATAACTGGTAACATTTTACTGAAGGGCAGCATTCATAAGGATACATGAGACCTACACGGGCCTTTCATGACCACAACAATTATAAAGGCTTATTCTAAACAGTATCAGTTGTCATAAAAGCTGCCTTTGTCATTGCTGATGTGATTTCGTCAGTGAGCAGATGTGTAACTATTTTAGAATGGGGTAAGACCCACAGATTTTGTTGGGGGTGGCACACTGCTAGGAAGAAAAGCCTAAATAACACTGTGTCACTGTATGAAAATGACATGCGCTGTTTTTTCAGTAAAACTAATGCCAAAAGTGAACTGAAAGCCAAAACTGTGTTCACAGGGAAATGACATTTTAATCAAGTAAATTTTTCCAGTGCACAGCGTTACCTTTAACAACAACATTTCACACAGACAGGCCATACAAGTTATTAGTTTAGGCTGCCTTTACAACAGGTTATACATGAGTCTAATGATTAGAAAGCTAGCCAGACATCACTGTATCAGTTAACCCCTTAAAATCCCAGGCTTATTACAGAGTAAGGCTTATTATTCAGTAACTACAGGGACTTCAGTGCAAACTGCTGAGCTATTTTTAGGTTATAGAGATGTGTAATAACATTTTGGGCCATTTAAGAGGTTACCCTGCAACACATGCATGTATTCAACTGTAAAACATGATTTGCACGATAAGCGATCATAAATGGTAGTTAACTGATGTTACCATCGCATAGCCTACTTCATAATAATGTCACAAAGCAGTGCTGCTGAAGGGACCCAGCCAGCATTCAGTCGCCTGTGCGCTGAGCAAATTAGCCTATCACAGCAAGATATGCTAATTATAACTGCAGCATCCTACTCATATAACTGATTGGTAAGTACCCTGACGACTAATTTTCACCATAAAGTGTAATTGATGCTTTATTGCTGATGGCTGACTGATGATGGTTGACTGTCTCACTTTCCACAGTTTGGGTGGGGGGGCAGAAGAGTACCCTCAAGGGCGTATATTTAAGTTGTATTGACTGTATTTATTTCATTGATCTGTTTTAAAACATTAGGTTATGAAAACATACAAATATATACTTTTACAGTAGGAAAAACGTATTTAAGGTACACAGTTGGACCTTAAAACCACTGTTGCACCTTTGAGGGACATTTATATTGTTTGTACCTTGATGAAAGAAAATAGTACCTGCACAGAACCTTAATTTTTATTTTAACAGTGTAAGATAATTTTACTTTAGAAGATACCATTTTTGCAGTGTACGCCTTTATAAATGCCTATGTAGGTTCATATCGGTAATCACGAAAGATTTATTTAGGTGCTGTGTGGTCGTCAGTAAAGTGTTACCAAACATAAGAATCTCTGTTAGGTTAAAGTCAAAGAACTTGTCAGTGCCTGTGTCAGGGTTCTATAAGAAGGTGCACTGATCAAATTTTTTATGGCTAAATTGGTGTAAAAATAACGTGAAACAAATAAAGTGTTTCATTAAAAGTAAGAATGACTTCCTGTTTAGCACTCTGAGTTATGCATAATTATGCTACAGCGTTTTTGGTACAGGTGAATTAGCAGCATCCAATTACTGTGCAAGTCCACTAATTTGGCTCATGTTACCATAAAAAAACAGCAACACAGATCAGCCAGAAGCAACACAA
This sequence comes from Piaractus mesopotamicus, assembly GCA_023558415.1. Lineage (NCBI taxonomy): Eukaryota > Metazoa > Chordata > Actinopteri > Characiformes > Serrasalmidae > Piaractus > Piaractus mesopotamicus. The sequence continues at coordinate 18,443 of JAILXH010283858.1, read as the reverse complement.
TAAACTGCCACATTGCCGATTGTTTGTTTGGAGCAAAAATCGGCTGATTCCGATCTTGGCCGGTTCTTTTTATGCATCCGTAGTTCTATGCCAATGAAAGAATTTTCCAAGAATTGTCCTAGAAAATGTCCAAACCAAGAACCATTAAAGAGCTTTTTATAGTGTACATAATGACACCGAACCAGGTTCAGGATGATGCCTAAACTTAAGAGTCACTGTGTTCATTGTGTTGTAGTGCTGCTGCAGAGACCATGGCTTCTATGTATTGCTTTAAAAAGGCTTGGAGCAGCTGCCCCACTATGTTGAAAGAGTTCTTTCGCGTAGGTTTGACTCATGCTTGTACGCTGTAAACATTGCGCTGAGATTTGAACACAGTAGTGGTTTCTCTCGTACACCCCCGCTCTGTGAGAACGCCGACTGACAAATATCGATACACCTCGTGCCATATTGATCGGCATATTGCGTTTATTCACAGTATATTACCATATCGATATTTCGAACTCGGCCCTACTGCTGCACCGTAGATGCTTTATGGCCTAAATGATTTAAAGTGGAGATTGGCGCTCTCTCCTTGTGTTGCGGGGCTAAAGCATGAATCAGCTGGGGGCGGGGGTAATGAATTCTCACGTCTCTCGGGGAGTGCTAAGGTTCATGGTGTTGAACTGGGTTAGTATTGCTCCTGTGGCCCCTGCACTGGACCTCAGATTCCTCCGCCAGTTTGATCAATCTGTGTTTGACGGACCCTTAATTGCTATACAGTGATTTTGCAGTGGCTGCTTCTGCTGCTCCTCTTTGTTGTTGCGTTTTGCTTATCGTGTACTCGTAAATGTGTTTTGCCCACTTCCATTTTCTGTACCATTTCTCTTTCCCCCTCTCTCTCTTGTTCTCTCTTTCATCTGCACTCTCCCTGTTCCATTTATGTTCCATACCTCCCCACTCAATGCTTGTCTTGATGACTGCAGTAATTTTTCACTTAACCCCTTAAACTGAAAAAAAAAAAAAAGGACCAGGGCTGCAGTAAAGTACTGATATTGCAGTTTCATTGCTTCATGCTGCAGCTGTGAAATGCCTTGCAACATATTAAAAATGCATTAACCAATAAAGTAACATGGTTGAAGATTAGCTTGTGTTATTTTTTGTAATGTACGTTTGTTGGATTCACAACCTGGATTCACAAAAACACCCACAGAAGCCCTAACCTGGGACTGTGATTGGTCACAGCTCAGTTAAACATGTTGAGATTGGTTTGAGGGCTTGTAAAAGCCAATTTTATGGTAACAACAAACACTATTTTCTGGAACCCTACTAAGGACCTGTTGGCAGGACCAGATTCTACAGCTAGAAACAATGTTTTCAGCGGTATTAAACCAATTTGGTTTCAGATAAATGTATAAGGTTATTCTAATATGCTAGTTATGTGCAAGTTCATAGCTTTCAAACAATGAATAGGAAGTCTTCATCCTCCTTGAAATACAGAAAAAATATCTAAAGATGCAGTACTGTACAAAAATCAGAGACAAAATCAGAGAGAAAAATCATGTTGGCCAACTTATTATTTTTCAGTAACAGGAGAAAAAGGACATATTGTAAAGAAAATGACACAAAAGCATAAAAAACATTTTTGTTCAGTATTTAGTGTGTTCACACCTTTCCTTTATTACGGCTTCCATTCTTCTGGCAAACTTCCATTATTTTTGCATATCGCTGTTGTCAGAACAAAACCCTGTATCTCCAAAATGATAACTTTACAGGAGAAAGAAAAAAATCTTAACTTTTGATGTAAGTCAGTGGAACCAGACTTTTTTCCAAGTCATTTTGGACCATTTCTTTTGGTCCATTTACGCACAGTGTAAAGGGCCACAGCTGTTTTCAAACTATGTCAAAAACTGAAGAACGGCAAAAATGGAGATACAAGGTTTTGTTCCAACAGCAGCGATATATATGTTTCCACAGCTCCACAGTCCAGTCTTAGAAGCTAGTTTCATTTTTTGCTTCTCACATTCGAATGATGTTCAGGTCTGGACTCTGGGGTGGTCAGTCCACTGTTCTGAGAACACCAGCGGCTTCTTTATTTGATTTGCCAATTTTCCTTTTTTTTCTTGATCTGTACACATCCTTTTAGACCTGTTGCGTTGGGTTGTCTTCTCACAGTGGAAGGACAGAAAAACCTATGGATTTTTTCTTGAAGCAAAAGTGGAGCGTCATTTTCTCCTCTGTCTCAAAGATTAAAGTTTTAAGTGTTATCTGAACGTGACAGTTTTGGTGGTCTAACAGGAGCTGTCAGGAGTCCCTTTTGCTCTATGTATTTTATGAACTCTCAGTAATTTCTTTTGAAAAATGAATAAATTGTGCCTTAAGGCTCTTTTGACTATAAAATACAATAAATAAATGCAGGGTGGTCTATGACTTTTGTACAGTACTGTACCTTTGGGTGAATAAGACTTAAATCTACACTCTGTAAGTTATTATTGTATATACAATCACACAAATTGTTGATATAACATGAAGATTTTGAAGTAGGCACCGAAAAGTACTTTAAACCTTGTTACCTTAAAACATTATCTAATTACAAGGGATATTTGCTTTATTTTATGTCCTGTTTCTGCTAATAGCTAGAACCTGTCAGAAACAGTTCATAGTTCATTGTTGTTTCCGGATAATAAGCCTTAAGCTAATAAGCTTAGAGTTTAAGGGGTTAAACTTACACTACACTCTTCACAGTCTGCCTCCTTTTCCTTCAACAACCCTCATTCACCTTTCCTCTCTCTTGTTCTCTCTCTTTCTCTCTCTGTCAAGGTCGTGTACCTGAACGAAGCTTTGTGAGCCCCCCCCACGGTCTCTGCACCTCGTCAATGGCGGTGAGGCCCGCCCTCTCGTTCCTGCTGGCCGTGCTGGCGTGCAGCGGGCCGGCCCGGCCTTCCCCCCCACTGCTGCTCCGACCCCGGGAGAGAGAGAGGGACTCGGGCGGGGCTTCGGGCGGGGTCAACATCGCCGTGGTCCACTCCGGCTCCTCCCACCTCCCGGAGACGAGCGTCGGGGGGGGCTCGGGGGCGGGGCCGGGGACAGGGACGGGCGGTCCAAGCCGGGCCTGGTCGGGCCAGGTGGGCGAGAGCGTGATGACGCCATGGGGTCCGGCCAACGTCATCTGGCTGGCGGTGAACGAGAGCAGCCCGGGCAGCCTGCTGCTGCAGCTGTGCGAGCTGCTGGCCACCACGCCACTGCAAGGCCTCGTCTTTGAGGAGGAGAAGCCGCCGCCCCCCAACCGCGCCCCGCTGGCGCCCTTGCTGGAGTTCGTCTCCGCGCAGACCGGCGTGCCCGTCCTGGCTGTGGGGGGAGGAGCCGGCCTGGGCAGGGAACCGCAGGTGAGGCCTTCCTGAACTCTTATTCGTGGTAATTCGACAAAACATGGCACTCAGCGGTGCAGAGATTTCTCATGTACGCGCTGAAACAAATCACACACCACTGTAGGGGTTAGCTTGATTTCATGGAGGCTTTTATGAGCTGTGCACTGAATTTTAATTGAAATCGGATAGACTCCAGCTACTCCCCCTTCCTACTGCTGCCAGAGCTCAGAGGTGGGCACAGTCTGTTTGCATTTACACAATTACATGTATTTTATGATTATATTATATTTATTTGTACTTGCCTGAGCATTTTCAAAAGATTATATCATATATTTATGAGGAAATCGACCTTTTAGTTCCACCTTAACATTGATATTGAGTTACTAATCCTCTTTTGGTTTAATTGCATTCTGTTCTGTTGGTTCAGCATCGGGGCTGCTTTGTGGTTTCATACACTTTTACATTTTTGCACCATAAGAATCCCAAAAGGAAAAGAATAGCACCCATTGTACTCAGAGCTCCTATGCTAATATATGCTGAATGTACAAAGATTTTTCACTGCAGTTACATTGTTTTTTCGTTGCTCAAATTGGCTTTTGTTTGAATATTTGACCCTTTAAATGCAGCTATGTCTGCTGTTTAATCTGCTCTTCTCCGTTAATAACATGATTTCTTTTTGAAGAATCAGTCACATTTTGTTGTTACTCTGATTAAGCAAATGAATAATAACTGCTTACTGGTCTGCATTGCACTGAGTGAGCTTTATTGCATCCAGCCATAAAGTAGGACTCTTTTATACACTGATAGAAAACACAGTAGCCCACAGAAAGCTCTAGTTCTGCACACTGGTAAGTTTCACTCTGGCCAGTGTGGACATGCATGTACCATTTAAGCGAGATTCTCAGAATGGATCACTGGTGAGATGCTCAGTTCCATAGGGTTAATTACCTCTGCTTGAGTCATAAAGTCATTGAATTAACAACACTTTTATTTGGATTTGAAATAACAATATTTTTATTTATTTTATTAGACAAATCTACCAAGGTGTGAAATGTTTGATTTGTTTTTAGGATGCACATAAACAGTAGCCAGGTTTGCGTCCAGCTATCAAATTAAATTTTAGTGAATAAGTGAAAAAAACTTCTGAGTTTCCATCAGCTTTGTACAAGTAAATTAAACTCTCTGCGTTACGATCTTAAAAATGCTTCTGAGAAATATGAACAAATTTGAATATTAAGCAACACCTCGTTGCTGTTTTGTTTCATTTTATGACTATATTTTACATAGTTAGAGCACAAAAACATACAGACAAACATATTGGCTCAGGAAATGCCTGTTAATTACCAGCATTTCTGTTTATCTGTTTACCGTCTAAAATCACTTTTATGTTTTTTTTTTGATAAAAATAAAGGTAATTTCTTCGTTAGTTCTCTATTACAGCCACCTTCTACAATGTTTTGTAGTTAATGCCAAGCAAAAACAGTAATTTGCGATCAATCATATGATTATTTTATTTACATTTACATTCCTTATTTGGCAAATGCATTTGCATTGTGATTTGTCACATTTCTTTCTTTTATTTTGGCAAAAAAGCTATCAACCTTAAGAGATTGTACAAACTAAAATGCAAATTCTGGAGATTTTATTCAATATTTGCAGCTTCCATAAAGTCTGTTTTATTTGCTATGTCAAAATATGCAAAATAATTGCTGTATGCTTATGTGTAGACTACAAGCACGACAAATTATTACCAAATTATTAATTGTTAAAAAAAGTAGCAAATAGAACAAAGTTGCGTCTATTTTATGCAGATGTTATTTCATGTTGGCCTGTGCTTGTATTTTTACAGTACTATCAGTACTCACAAAGAACACTTTAACTCTGTCTTCAGGATAACACTGTCCTGGTTTTGCCATGACATTGACAAATGCCATAGACCTCCATGACAAGGAATGTCAGTTCTTTGCATTTATCCACACACTGACAGAACCGGCTGACTGACAGTATGACATAGTGTACATTGTGGCACTGGCCACATTGACACTGGTCCTGTGAAGGTGACTGGGTTTTGCTGGCTGGCTTGTCAGGGCGTTTTCAGACTATGTAATACTATAGACATGCTAGATATGCTGTAACTTTGCTCTGAAACGTGGAAAAATCAGGTAACGCTTCATTTGAAGGTGTAGGGACTTCATGACACATGCATAAGCTGTACTTGAGTTCTTCTGAATAGCTGAAGTCAGTATTTGCAAGATGACCTAAGATGTTTTATGAAGTCAATGACATTGTATTGACATAAGGGGCCTTAAACCTCTTCATACACAGTAAAATGTGTACGAACACTTTTAAGATGTATGATCACTTTACGGCATCAGAATCTTCCATAGAACTGATATTTGGTGTTCTTAACTAGGCTTCTGCATTATAAGTTCAATTAGATTGCAATGATGTTTCATAACAGTGTTATAAGTGGAACAAATGTCCGTCACTTAAGGCCCCCTATGTTAACATAATGTACTTTACCTCATAAATATCTAATGTCATCTTGCGAATACTGACATAATGTGTTCATAAATCCTCATGTTTTTTTTATAACTTATCCAGTGGTTACGCTTGTGTTATGAAGACCTTCAAGTTAGCCTTCAAATAAAGTCTTACCAAAATCAAATGATGATTTGGATTTTTCTTTTATGAAGGATGGATGTTTTTATCTATTTGGTATTGAAAGTCATTATTTGTCTGCTTTAGCTGTAAAAATGGCCTGTAGATATGATAAAAAAAAGTCATTTTTTCAGCCATTACATGTGGCAGTGCTTAATTCTGTCACTGTTATTTTCATTGACATGTGACAGAGCTTTGCTCCTGCTAAGTTGACTAGAACAATCTGATTTATTCAATTTATTTATGCCAACTCATGTCATAAAATACATTACATCAGTTGGAAACTGTGACACAACAGCATTATGACATTAAGTTATGGAAACACACTGTCATAACTGTTCATTGCATCTGTTTTGACAAGTGCAGGCATGTAATCCTAATTTCTGATGGTTCAAGCAAAGCATTCCTCAGTGGATAAAAACCCCATAGTAAATACTGTTGAGGTCACTATGTAATCAGCAGCTGCCTGCCAGAGGGGAAGTTATGCCCACTCATGATCTAAATTTAGTAAAACACTGTCTAGTTATTCGAATAATTAATGCAAATTAGCATTAGTCAACAATACAGGCCATCTGGGGTCATGCAGTTTCCTGGCACCTGCATTGACCCAATGACTAGATATAAGCAGAAGCAGCGTTTAAAGCACTGTGCACTAATGTGCTGTACCACAGTAAGTTTTTTTTCCTGTATTCGTGTAACAGTAAGAATATATATATATACTATTCTGCAAAGTAAGAATAAATGAAATACTAACAGTTACTTACGTCAGAACTGCAAGCATATTTTTTTGTGTACTGAACGGCTGAAAAACAGTCAGCATTACCTCAACTGCTTTGTCTATTAAGCCTACAAAACAAAATAAATGCATATTTATTTTTAATATAGGCACACAAGAACAAATACATTTAATTTTTTTGTTTAGCTTTTAAATATTGTGGCGTCAGACATGCTGGACTGTATTTAGTTTAAAAATTACACTCGCTTTTAGATTAGTGTAGATAGGCACCGTATTGTTAGTGGGTCCCGGGCTCTTATTTTGAAGGACTCTGGGGGGTGTAAAGTAGCAAGCTTCAATAGCCCAGCTGGCTAGCAGAAAAACAGCAGAGCCTGAGCTAGCCTGTGTGCCGCGTGTTTCTGTCTTTGCCGCACGCCGTTTTGAGTTGAATTTCCTTTAAAGCTGAGGTATGGGTGACATTTTAAGGTCTCCAAGTGTGTTCTGTAATTGACCATTTGGCCGAATGGTTAAGTTACTCGCCCCCCCGCGTGGAAGAGGCCCAGCACAGAGAAGAAGGCTCGTAACAGCTTGTGCTGGCGATGTAATGACATCTCTCTGGCGCTCTGTGTACGAGGTCATCAGATCTGTTCTGTCATCGCCGCTCTAATGACGTGTTTATTGCGGAAACTCCTATTGTGATAAAAATGCGATTTATTGTGCAGCCCTAGATGGTAACTGCTTGTAGACCGTCCTCGAGGAGAGCTTTGGAAATGGTTACACTCAATGGATACACTCCCACACATCAAATCACAGCGTACTGTGTATTTATTTACCTGTAGTCAGTGTGATGTTCATGCTTTTTGAGCAAATAAATGCCCAAATGAATGGCTTTACATATCATTTTCTCACATGCTTTCATGTGTTTGTTCATAATCATAGGGGCTGTTATGTCCAAGTGGGATCAAATAGGCGAGCTGCTTGAAAGCACACCTCAGCTTGCTTCACATTTACAGACCCGTCAGATCTCTGCATACTGTATTTCACACTTGTTTACTGCTCTGCACAAATGCAGAATTCCTGAATAAACCTTGAATAATTCATCTTTGGCCCTCATGCTGCTTCCACTGTTTGCTGCGGCTTTAAATATGATTACGGCTGAACTGAAATGACCGCAAAGCCGAATCCAAATTACTACTTCCTAGCTGCACAACTTCCATTCAACACGTTCCATTCACATGATAAACATTAAGCTCCATTTCCATTTGTTCATTTAGTTTTTAATGAACTGTCTAGAGAGGAACACTCATCTGTTGTGGATTGGCGGGAAGTGGAGTCAACGCAAGCTCGAGCGGGGCATCTCTCCAGAGATTTGCTCTGACTCTTCACAAACCGCCAACCGGAGTACGGAGGAGTTGTTTAATTGGTTGAATTAGGGCAGTAATTAATTATATCATGTGGTTAAACGCTTTCAAGCAAGAATAGGGTGGCGGAGCTCTGATCTTGCATTGTACGGGCACAAGAACAGCAGAACAGGAAGAGGCAAAACACACTGGAATTCTAACGATTGGGAAAAAATAACAGAAAGCTGTCTGCGTCATACTGCTACCCTCTTAAAATTACAAACAAACGCGCCGGGTTAGGTTTGCCTTTGCCGAATCTGCAGCTGAATGAAAAGCTCTGAAGATTAGACCGCATAGTGATTTTTCAAGATTATTATTATTGGGTCTGTTATTTTTATTTTTTTTATTTTTTTTTTTTCCTGTTGCATTGATTGACTTTCAGAGTTCATTTAACGTCCTGAGTGCCTCTGAATGCTTAGAATAGATCGTTTTCTTCCATCTGGACTCCAGTCTGGCCCGTAATGTGCTCCAGCAGACAATCTGTATCTCTGAGGCACAAGACTATCAATTGCAGAGCTTCTGGTTCAAGTGTGACGCAGTACATTTTTTAACCAGAGGGCCGCTGACACAATTGTGGTGCAGAGCTTAAGCCTAAGGAGTTTTTCCACCTGTTTTTCACATTTGCAAGCGTGGCCTTACTAATAGAGGTTTTTTTTTTTTTTTTCAGCGCGAGGTACAGTCATTTCTGGAGCTGTGTGCCCAGAGTAAAAAGACTACATAATGAGAGCTTGTGAGGCTGAGATGGCAGCCTCATTAAAGGCGGGATGTTAACCCCATGAGCTCCTCTCATACATACATCAGAAACTTATGAAACATAGCATTAATAAAGAATCCGTTCCCTGGACAAGGTTAGGCAAGGCATAGGACTTAATGGACACATGAAACGTTTCGTAAACTCTTAGAAGTCGGTGTTGTGAAAGCAGGTTCAAACCTGTCGATACAGCATGTAAATCGAATATAACTGTGTTTGATTGCCTAATATACTGTACCAATAAATTTGTAGTTACATAGTTACATTTGAATGCTTGAACTCTTGACTTCTGAAGGTTAACCCTTATCTAGGTCCTTCCTGAAAGATATATTTTTGTTTTCAGTGGCTGTAAACTAAAAAGGGTCCCTACTTCCTCGTTAGTATTGCACCATATAGGGAAGAAAATATTAGTTTACTAAATAGCGGTAAAAGCGCAGGAATAAATAACTGATTTTGAACGCTTTCTCCAAGAATCGGCCTCAGTATTCATCACTGACAAAAAAATGAATAAATAAATAAATAAACAAACCAACACTAGTTGCTTGAGCGAAGCTGAAGTTGGGTTCTTATTCATAGCTGTGGAAATGGGCGGACCATTTTGAAAAATGAGAAGCAGGAAATAAAAACCAGGCTGCACATTTAGTTCTTGGCCTATGGCTGCAGTAACACCCGCGACAGGTACCGCTGAAAGTTTTTGCCATATGTTGAGCAGCAGGCAGTAAAACTGTTTGGGTCTTTGTTTTTAACTGTACTGATCTTTGTGCTACTTTTGTGTTCCAGTAGAGAGTCAAGAGGTCATTTACATTACACTAAGGCTGAACGATGTTGTCTTAACACGTTTTAAACCCTTATGCAGCGTTAACATGTTGGCAGTGGACCGACAACAGTAAGCCAGATATTCCATTGTTTTCAGTGGAGTCGCAATGGAAGATTCCACTGCAGCCAGGGCCGTAACTAGGAACAAAATTTTAGTGAGGTCCATTTTGCAGGAAAGTGACCTTCATCTCATCATTTCGATTGGCCATAATACAGAGACAGTAAACAAATCAAATTTCATTATTCTGAAAAATGCAGCATAAATATTCTGTCCTCTTTTGGTTGTGGTACTGTGGCTGTGCCCTGAGTAGAAAAGTGTTATCGTAATGGCGTTTCTAAATTTAATCTCATGAGTGAAGGAAAGTGAAAAAACCCTTCTGAAACTACTGGTGTCTTCACAGCTAGTTACGACCTTGACCGCAGCTAGCATGACTGGTCCACTGACCACAGTGGTAAGCGAAAAGCTCCGTCAAGAGTTCAATGTTCCCATCTTTTACCGTTGACTATGGTGAAAGAAACTAGATATTGTTTTTTGGGTCTCAGTGTAAGTCCAGAATCAC
>JAILXH010283840.1:0-10974 GCA_023558415.1 Piaractus mesopotamicus | reverse complement strand
AAGTGCAATATTTCTCCATTTATTTACTGTTTATTTATTTGCTGTTTTATTCACTGTGCAATACTCACTACAATACGTTCATTTCTTCTAAATTAAATTTAATACTTTGTATATTTTTCTTGTAATCTTTGTACATATAATATATATATCTTATACTTTTATTGTTTATTCTATTTTATATATTGTTTGTATATTTCCTACTGCTCTGTCTTCTGTGCTGCTGTAACACCGCAAATTTCCCCGTTGTGGGATTAATAAAGGATTATCTTATCTTATCACAGATGAGTTGCAGCAGCGTCTCACGTGCTCCAAACCAGAGCAGTGAATGAACCTTCTTTTTTACTTCTAGTTCACTTGCCACATCACTTCTATTTTATTTATTAATAACAGATATTGGAAGTAAATTCATTATGGATCATTACAAATACTTTGCTTTAAAACTACCAAGTCCTCAGACAGTAGGAAAATAGAAATCCTGTATAGAAAAAAAGATGCATCGAGATGCATCAATAATCGTTTTATAATCGTATCGCAGCCCTCTGAATCATAATCAAATCGAATCGTGAGGTGCCTAGAGATTCCCACCCCTACTACATAGTTAACCATGAATCTACCATGAATCTACCATGGTTTTACTATGGTGGTATCACTATCATGGTAGAGGTACCACATAACCATATCACAGTTTTCTTTCCACCAAAAAACCATGGATACCATGCTATGATAAAACCATGGTAAAACCATAGTTAATTTTTATAAGGGAAACACAACCATTGGCTCACAAGCTGCTCAATGCTATTGTTTTATTTGCTCCCTACCGAAACATCTGCATGAATTAGGGCATGCTTAATGTAAATTATATGTACATAGGCTGCCGCTTTATTTCATGCACTGAAGCTGATTGATCATTTGCACTCAAATCTTTGCTTGTTTCTGTATTGTACGAAAGTTTCAGACGCAGAGTAGTTCGTACATAATTAAACGAGGTCTAATTTGCACTCTTTTTTTGTTCATAATTTTTCCACAAAAAGTGTCCAACCTTGTAAATGACCAGGTCACTGTTCCTATGCAAGCTCACCGACATGGCAATGTGTAATTACTTTAGCGTTTGAGCAGCAATTTCACTAACGGTACACGACTGAAGTTAGCTTTTTATTTGAACTTCTGGTTCCACCTTAAACAGTGCAGCATTTAGGCCACTCGCCACTCACCCATCCATCCAGCACTGAAGCAGTAGTCTTCTTTTAGTGCAGACCTTGTCAAACTTGTCTCTTAAAATAAAAACTGCTCCATCAAACGAGTGACATCTTTCGTGGAAAAATTAGGTAAAGTCCTTAATAAGAATGTAAAAATGTGTAAGACCTCTTCATTCTTATTCGTAAACGCCACTGCTGCTGCTGTAATATTTTCCCTACTATGACAACTGCGCTGCGTCAGAAGTGTGAAAAGGGACAGAAGTGTGAAAAGGGTCTATTTTGTACAACCAGAGCCAGTTTAAGCGGAGCCTGGCCACGTCGTTAAAGATGAACAGGGCTAAATGGCTCAAAAGTTAAAAATTTTACTTGTTTTAACTATTTGTCTGAGAACTTGATTTATTTTTGTTTAAAATCAAAGAAAACGTACAGTACATTTGAGTTTTTCTACAGCAAACAGGTTTTTGGCAGTAGGATGCTAACAATACTGCTACTGAGTGCTGATTGATTGGCATTACTGCTACTGAGTGCTGATTGGCTGGCAAGTGAGAGTGACATCATAATTGCACATGAAAAACTGTTATAAAAAATCCTATAACTGGAGTTCAAAAGCACTCAAAAATATAACAGCAGTGCTGAAATATTTTATACTGTTCTACATTCAGAAATACAGAAAATTGCATATTTCTGTATAAAAAAACACAAACTATGATTTTGCACAAAAGCTCCATAGGAACCCATTCATTTTTGACTCACTCAGGAGCGCCCCCTAGCGTTTGACCAGTAAAAATCACATTTAAACACAATAAAACACTTTTCTAAATGTTGATTCGTTTTCTCGTCTATGAAGATGAAATCATACACATTCGTATCAAAATATTCCATGAATGTTATTGCATATTGCATATTGTTCAACTGAGGGATCTCCAAAAAAAGACCGAAATTGCATTTTATGGCTACTGTGTGTTGTTAACTATGCTAATAACAAAAGTGACAGATTCTTAATTAAGGGAATACGTCAGTGTTTTTCATTGTTGTCCCTGCAGGTTTATACTGGTTTATTCTGGTCTGGTGCTGGTTTAACTGGTCACCCTGCAGGGCCACGCTGGTTGACCAGCATGGCAGCATTCAAAACACAACATATGCTGGTTTTGCTAGTGACCAGCATATTAACATCCATTGCTACTGACCAGCATTCAAAACACAACATATGTTGGTGACCAGCCAAGGTGGATCAGGGATCCTAATCTTCATCTGCCACATCTGTAGCATATAGTCGAATTCCTGCAAATATTCACAGCCCATTATCCTCCCAACCTTTTGCTTACATTTTCAAACCAGTGAATACTACTGCAGAAACCTTTGGCTGTCTATAGTTAAACTCACCCATGAAGTGTAAGTACATATATGCAGTACTCTCTATAGGTGCTGTAACAGTCTTCTCCCTCTGTTTTTCATGTGCAAACCTTTCAATGCCAACTCAAACAAGCATAACCTACGAGTGCCTATATATTTAATGATTTAATGGCAATAACATGGAAAGGGTCTCCAAAGTGACACAATCATGAGTTCAGTTGACTTAAATGAATCACTCAGAGGAGTCGTAATGTGTGTTGTTGGTTTGTTTGCGAACCTCCGGGGTTGATGAGGACCGTTGCTATGGAGGTCACACGCTGACTCCGCGCAAACGGCCACAGAGGGAAAGCGAGCTGAGAGAAATGACTGAACACTCAGACACAGCCGTTTCTTCTCAAATTCCGAGGGGCCAAGCAGTGCAAGGCTTTCAGTCTGGTACAGTTGAAAAAAAACCCTAGTGCAACATGCAGTTGTATGCAAAAGTTTGGGTGCTCTTGGTTAAATGACATGTTTTGTTGATTTTCCATATGAAAATAAGTACAAATCTGATACAGAAAACACACTTATGCACACTTTAATACATGTTTACTGTTCATTTGCTGAATTTAACATATTGAAATACATTTTTATGAAATGTCATGTGTGTAAATGTCATGGAACAGTATATATTTTATGTTGTTTTTTTTTTCTCAATATGTTAAATTCAGCAAATAAATAGAAATCAGGCACTAAAATTAGCAGAAAATGTCACATTTAAAGGTGAATTCCACTGATTTTTCACATTGTCTGCAAAAGTAGAAGGATAAGATGTAATAAAAGTCATTTAGAATGGGTAGATGTGCAATGCTCCATTCTAGAGAAACTTCAGTCAGAGCTGTTCACAGCGATTGGACAGGTCCCAGACATCTGAGGAGTTCAATGTCTCTAAAAGCTAGCCTACAGTGAATTATTACATGAAATACACTGACTGATGCCAAAGACACTGGTTTACAACAGTTTAAGACAAATTTTCTGCCTAAAATGTTTCAACATCATTTCTAGAAAAGTTGGGATATGTTGTAAAATGCAATAAAAACAAGAATCCGTGATTTGTTAATTCTATTGAACCTTTATTTAACTGACAAAAGTACAAAGAAAAGATATCCAATATTTTCACCAACCAACTTAATTGTATTTTGTAAATATAGACAAATTTAGCATTTGATGCCTGCAGCACACTCAAAAAAAGTTGAGGCAGAGGCATGTTTACCACTGTGTTACACCATTTTTCTTTTTAATTACACTTTTTTAATCGTTTGGGATCTAAGGATACTAATTGGTGCAGTTTTGCATGTGGAACTTTTGCCCATTCTTGCTTGATACAAGACTTTAGCTGCTCAACAGTCTGTGGTTGTTGTTGTCTGATTCTCCTCTTCATGATGGAGATAGACCAGTAATGATGCGGGCAGGCCAGTCAAGCACACATATTCTGTGTCTGCAAAGCCATGCTGTTGTAGCACATGCAGAATAAGGCCTAGCATTGTCCTGCTGAAATAAGCAGGGACTTTCTAGGAGAAGACATCTTGATGGCAGTTTATGTCTGTCTACAATTCCAGTATACGCCTCTGCATCAATGGTATCTGTGAGGGAGCTGCCCTCCGCCACAAGATATATATATATGCAAGGACTTCCTATGTAATGAGGACATTTCATATTCAAACAGAGAGACACATGCTGTTTTTAATAGCCTTTATTAATTGATAGTGTTTAAGCTGGAAAGTTGAAGTTGAACTGTCAACAGGAGCAAACCTGCAGGGAACAAAAGAAAAATGAAAAAAGAAACTTGATGTTAAATATGAACTGTTTTTTTAAAAAATGTTGAGTTAATGTTGCTTGCATGAACAGTTATGGGGGAAGTCAAGAAAAGGTTTAATTGAGTAACTAAATTAAATAAGAAGAGAAAAAGTACTTACCTGTGAATAGATTCCAGAGAAAAAGTAGCCATGTCTTCATTCAGGGAGGAAAACAGTAGTCTGTGTCTGGTGAGATTTTATAGTGAATCATCAACACCCCTCTTGTCTTTTCCACTGGACCATCACAGTATCTTCACACATATGCAAGTCAGTCATGCCATGGGCATTGCTAATAGAAGTCCGGATAGTCTTTTTGTCTTGGCACGGAGAACGTAACATCTATTTTTCCTAAAAGCATGACAGTTTCTTATGCAATGCCATCTGAGGGCTTGAATGTTACACACATTCAACAGTGGTTTCCGGCCTTGCCCTTCACAGACTGCAGTCATCAAATTCAAAATTTATTTATAATTACAAAATACAATCAAGTTGGTCAGCCAAAACTTTAAAAGTCATTTCTTTGTACTTTTGTAAGTTAAATAAAGGTTCAAAAGAATTAAGAAATCACAGATTCTTGTTTTAATTGCATTTTACAAAATTTCCCAACTTTTCCAGAAATTCAGTTTGTATGTTTAAAAATTTTTTCATGGTGGAGAGGTACATCAAGGACATTGTGTGGCAAAATGGTGCCTAAAGAACAGTTCTTTTTTTTCAGATTAATCACTATTTTACCTTTATCAACACAAATATACGAATGTACAAACTCAGAAGACACATGAAGATTTACTTGTGGTTTTGGATAGTACATGAAAGACATGTAGACATCGCAACCCCTGCTTCCTATCATCACCATCATGAAGAACTTTGACCCAGCAAGTTTCTCTACAATGAAACATTTCACATCAAAACCCTCTGTTTACATCTTTGTTTACATCTCGTTGATTCAATTTTGAAAAAATGGTGGGATTTCTGTTAAGTTTGATCCCTGTAAAAGATGTGCTAACTTATTTTCACTTAGAAGAACAACAGAACGTGTGTAATATGACTGGATGTGCTTTTTCGCAAAAATACCTACCCTGAACCAGTCAGTCTCCTTTTCACTGCCCTATAAACCATCATGTTTTTTTGTTTTGTCCACTGATCCAGTGAAATCAAAAGTTTGAAAGTATGTCGTTCAACATGATCATGTGCTGTTTTGATCGGCTGTTTCATGAAACTTGTTCCATGAAGTTGGGACACTTGCAACTTTTGCAGTCTAGTTTCAAATGAGCTGCAGGGCGCTTTACATTATGCAACTGCATGAAAATTTCACTATGTAATGCAAGCCCTAAGTTAAGTGGGACATGTATATAGAGTGAACTTTCGGTGAAATTTTTTAACGCAACTTTAGTTGCATAAAGTAAAGCGTCCTGCAACGTCAGTTTTTAAACATTTCTTTGTTTATGCTTATGAATACATACTTTTTTGTTCAAAGTCAAAAGACATTATGTGTGTACATTTGAAGTGGATACATGCACTGGAAGCATACCAAATAACAAAAACAGAAGTGTCTGAATTTTAATTTCCCCTCATTATAGAACTGTGATTTATGTGCCAGAGTGCAGGACATTCTAGCACCTTTGTTTGACTTTGGCATACATGACATTGACAGAAGGAGTGGTGCTATATTTCTGGCTGAACAGTGACCACATATAGTATTTGTCCAAAAATTTGCAGACACTTGCTCATGAAACTTTATTAATACAAAGTTTGCGACCCTTGGCTGCCCTAACAGCCTCTACTCTTTTGAGAAGGCTGCACACTAGATGTTGGAGCATTGCTGTAAGAATTTGTTTGCATTCAGCCTCAAGACCATTAGTGTGGACAGGTACTGCTGTTGGATGTTTACTTCTGACTCTCAAAGGCCAATTCAACTCATTCCAAAGGTATCAGATGAAAAAAAAAACAAAAAAAATGGTTTATGTTCATCTAGTCTAGCAGATCACCCACCATCGACATGCTGGTTGACCAGCATACTAGTGTCCAAAACACCACATATGCTGGTTTTGGTGGTGATCAACATAACAGTTTTCATTGCTGCAGACCAGCATAGCAGCATCCACAACAAAACATATGCTGGTTTTGCTGGTGACAGCCATGCTAATCTATGCTGTTTTTTCAAGCAGTGTTAATCAGTTATCAGTTTTGTTTTTTTTTTACAAAGGTAGCTTTGTTCTAACCTTTTGTTGCTGTACTTTAATTTACAATTTTATTTTATTTGTAATTGGTTACTGTAGGGTTTACCCAATATCTGTTGCTTGCACCCATACACTGAAAATATAAGCTCAATCCTTGGTGTTATGTACTGTAACAAGTCTTTTTGATGAAAATAAGAGATTGAATATACTGTTAGTGCATGGAACTAAAGCCCTAACTCATAATTTTCCAGCATCTAACTAGAAAAACCAAAATGCCTCCTCAATTTAGAATTCCTCCTTGGATAATTGTAAGGTTCAGCATATACATCATTTCATGGCTGCTCAACCACTGTGAAGATTAATAATAAATACTTTGTAAAATAATAATTACTTCTCTACCTTTAAATGAGTTCATAGTAGTATTTGCTTTCTTTTAATTAAAATACAAACAAAGTAGTCAGCTAAATCTATAACCTTGACCTTATTGTTCACTGTTTTGAGAAGGTATACCTCATGAACAATATCACTTATATCACTAATGCTACCTGGCTAGCTTTTTGCCCTCATGGAAGCATCATTCATTTTTCCCCTAGTTTGTAGCTAGCACTTTGAACTTGAACTTCCGAGTCAAACGCAGCATTACTGCAGCTAGATTTTTTTTGATGAAAATAAGAGATAGTATATAATGTTACTGACTGCAGCTAGTGTTTTTAAGGAAAGTAAGAGGTTGTATATAGTGTTACCTAATACTGCAAAGTCTATTAGATGACAAGAACATGAAAATAACTTGAAACACGCATCTTTTCTGTGTGGAGAATTCGCTCTTTTGAAGCCAGCTGTGTGCAGCTTTTCCCACCCAAATCCTCACTTGTAACCATTATAAAAACCATATAATCATAAAACGCAGCTTCTACCATTATCATGTCTTAGATCATGTTAACGTTTTAAGGGCATGCCTCAACTCCTCGGTGCAACTTATGCGGCCTTTTAATTAAACCACCCTGAAAAGAGTGGAAAAATGAATGAAACAAATTGCAATAAAAGACGCCACGCCGTTAAAACGTGTTAATTGCCCTGTGAGTTAATATATCAAACCAACCTCAAAACATTTTGATGAGGGGCATTGCAACAAAGCGAAAATGACAGATAAAAAAGTCATGGAAATTCTTTGCCGTTAGCCGCAATCAACTATGACTCAATTGTATGACTAGAAGGTTATTTTAGAGTGTTGATGGAATGAGACAGCCGCTCCCTTTGTGAAAATTCCAAATGTAAAATGTTAGAACTTTATACTGAGCAAGACCACACATGTAACATGGGTTTATTATAATTACACTGGATCTGTGTGATTGCAGAGAAATGCTTCATGTACACATTTAAAAAAAAATAGAAATACACTAGGGTCCAACTGTAAGCCCACTACCAAGAGCTGTTTTTTATTTTATCATTTGTCTAAAACTAATGCAAAATATTACTTTTTTATTTATTCATTATTTATTTATTCATACATTTTTCACGTATTCATGTGTTTTTTGCAATCAAGACATGATGATATACATCAGCACACATTGTTCTTGCAGGACTACAACTGTAAATATAAATTTGCTTGTAATTAAATTGGCTAGTCTGGCTAAATAAATGAAATGAGTCATGTTTCATCCTTTATCAAAAACTAATGTACTCTTTTACTCACTTGATACTTATTTATCAAGAATAAATGTTTGAAATAGACTGCACTAATCATCACTGGAAACATTTGAAAAGGGGAACAGACAAAACAGACTGCAATCTCAGCTCTAAATGAAGCTGGAATATTGTATACACCTCTAAAAACTTGTAACTGTGAAGGCCATAGCATATGATTTACGTCATTTCCACACTCATTAAAACATTTAGTGACCCCTTGTGCACTGTGCATGGGGACAATTTCATCCTAGGAGAGTGCACTCCCATCAGGATAACTTTGTATTGATTTGCAGTGACTTTTCCCTCTTAAGTGGACAAGTGGACCCAAACACGTTCCCACATGCTTTAAAACTTTATCATCCTAGTCCCAAAAAAACAAAAAAAAAACAAAAAAACATTACTGGACTTAATGACTACAGACTAGTAGCTCTGACCTCTGAAGTCAAGAAGGTCTTTGAATGCCTGGTCCTAGCCCATCTGAAAGCCATTACAAACCCTCTGCTGGATCCCCTGCAGTTTGTGTACAGAGCTAGCAGGTCTGTTCTCTGCGGTCATCTTGGCCCCGCATTTCATGCTACAGCATCTAGACAGTCCTCAAACCTACGTTAGAGTTCTGTTTGTAGTCTTCAGCTCAGCTTTCAACACATAGTGCCAGATCCGCAGTTCAAACTATCCCAGCTGTCTGTGCCAGATCCCATCTGCCAGGGGATTATGGGTTTCCTCACAAACAGGAGACAGCAGGTGCGGCTTGGGAAACACACGTCAGACCCCCAGACACTCAGTGCCGGAGTACCACAAGGTTGTGTGCTCTGAGTCCTTCTCTTCAGTCTCTACACCAATGACTGTGTCTCTAAGGAACCAGCTGTGAAGTTTGCAGATGACACCACTGTGGTGGGCCTCAAAGCCAAAAGGGATGAGGCCGCCTACAGAAAGGAAGTCAAGCATCTGGTGTGCTGGTGCAGCAGCAACCACCTGCTGCTGAACACGCAAAACACTGTAGAGATGATGGTGGACTTCAGGCATCACCCTCCTTCCCTACCCCCATCAACATCAATGGCTCTGTGGTTTCCACTGTGGAGTCACTCAAGTTCCTGGGCACCATCATATCAAGGAACCTGAAGTGGGAGAGGAACGCAGGCAACAAAGCACAGCAGAGCATGGTCTTCCTAAGCCAGCTGAAGAAATTTAACTTGCCACAGAAGCTGATGATGCAGTTCTACGCAGCGATCTTCAGGTCCATCCTCACATGATCCATAACTATCAGAAAAATGAGCTAAATTCCCGTGCATAATCAGAACACCGGAGAGGATCATGGGATGTCATCTATCAATGCTTCAGGACATCTACAGCAGGTAGAAGGTAGAAGATTGGTAGAAGATTTAGGTCCATCAAAACAGGCACAACCAGATATGATAAGAGCTTTTTCCCCAGAGCTGTACCGGCTCATTAACCACAATGGACACCTCACGAAACCAATAAACCTCCATTACTGTGTAACAGCATAACTCCTCTGTAAGATTATGTTTAATTGTACTACTGTACAGATGTTTTTTTTTTTTTAAATCTTCATATCATCCTGTAAAATTCTGTCTATTAATTATTACTCTCCCAAGACCAACATTTTGATAGATATTCACATCTGCACGTGTACAGATGTTCACACATCTCTTTAAGCTCCTCTCACATTGGCTGTTCGGTATTTTTCTCATTCTCTGATCTATTTATTCTATTCTTATTTTATTTCTTCCTTAGTTAAACATTTATTAATCGCCTATGTGTTTGTCTGGTCTTTTCGGTATGTTACATGTTCATACATGTGTGCACTCACCAACACAAATTCCTTGTATGTGTAACATACGTGGCGAAATAAAGTGAAAACCCTGCCAGCAAAATGCAGCCATACAACATAATATATTGTGTAGCAATATCAAATGGCAGTGTCATTACATTTATTTTTGTATTACATGATTACTATTCTGTAAACAAATGCCCTTGTGCAGCATCCATACTGAGCTGCCCATCACTCTGCTTGTACAACAAGGCCTCCAGTCAAAGCAGTGCAATTTTCTTCACATTCATTCTCATGAAAGCACACACACTTCCATCTGGGAAAAGTCTTGGAAACAACCGTAGAGCCTCAGCATAGTCTTAAATAATCATTCCTTATGCTCATTTAGCCATGCAAGCATAAAATTGTTGAACCCAACTGGAATTCTGTGTTGACCTTTGAGTTAATGACTATTAAAATGCTACGTGACCATCATATACACTCAGCATGCTTTGCCAATACTAAAACAACCACAGTATAGGTTTTCGTGCAACCATGATAAAACAGTAAGGGGGAGCTGACATCACAGAAAACACATTTTAGACACCGCTTTCAAGGCCTTTGCCCATTTTCAACATACGCCATTTCACACGATCTGAGTTTGAGATAAACAGACTGATCACCAGCTCTGAACTGCAAATGGCTCAAACTGGGCAAAACTATAAAGTCCTAAAGAAAACACTGTAGACTGTTATTGAGTTCAGCAGAAATCTCAGCATACTCTAACTTAATTAATATAACTGTATATAACGATGTTCTATTAAAATGCATATCAAGCTTAAGATGTGTGTGTATGTATGTATGTATGTATATATGTGTGTATATATATATATATATATTTGTAAGGTTTTTGTGTGTATATATATATATATATATATATATATATATATATATATATATAT
>JAILXH010283825.1:2075-13036 GCA_023558415.1 Piaractus mesopotamicus | reverse complement strand
GTGTGTGTGTGTGTATGTGTGCATGTGTGTACGAGCAAGCGGAAGCCTTCATAAATGAAATCAAGGTTTTTATAGTGTCACTATTGTTCATTTTCTCGGGGTAATATTCGGAGGGAAAGTCGCCCATCTGGAAGAGTAAGCAGCGCTCCCTCGTGTGCCTTTCTAAATCTATTCCTCACAGTTGCACTGTACTGGTCAAACAAATTCAATTACTGCAGCAGTATGTAAGTAATTTTATGTAAATTATAGTGTTAATGTTCTGCGTCGGCCCTGCTGCCGGCGGTGGACTGTTTTTTTTTTTTTTTTTTTTGTTCTGGTGGTTCCTCCTCTGCACCCTAGCAGTCACCATCTGTAATGAACATGTACATTTTAGAAGACCAGACTAAAATCTATTCTGCCTTTCTTTCCTTTTCTCCTCCTCTGTAGATGCTAATAAGTATTCATCCAGTCAGACTGTTTGGCTTGGGGCTAGCAGTTGTGGGGGACTACAATAGCAGGAGGGTATTTAAGATGCACGCGCTGAGTAATGTCAGGCCTCATAGAGCTGGGCTGAAGCAGGATATCACTGTGGTTTGCGGCATGTTAACAGCCCTGTTAGTTCACTAGTAACTTTAACATGGGTTTTATTTGAGCTACTGTGGATGATGATACAGTGGTAGTAGTTTCTGAATGCATTGCACGGTAACTTTCATTTTAAGAACTGTAGCTGTTTGGAGTAGAAAGTGTGTGCTTCTTGTACTGCATGACAGGGCAGCAGTACTTTCTGAGTGCATTGCACATGCATTTAAAGAATATTTCAATTTCTGCATTGTTCAGTTACTGAGTGAACAAAGCCATTCACAGTGTTTTGATGTGAAATAGTACATTGTAAAGAAACTTATTGACTTGATTTTTTTTTTTTTTTTACATCAGTGGTGAAACCAGGGCTTGTGTTGTCTACATTCTTCAAAATAAACGTGCCAAAATGGGTTCTTTGAGTGAGGCCATAGAAAAACCATTCTTGGTTCCTTTAAGAACCTTTCAGTGAATGGTTCTTTCATAAACAGTTTTTGCGAATGAGATTTGTGCATGTGAAAAACCTTCTGAAAGTTTAAAGAACCCCAACACAGTATGAAGAATTTAGAAAGAACCATTGGATTACATTATGTGAAGGTCTTTAAACCTTTATAAGGTTCTTCACATGTACAAATCTCTTTATCAAACATACTTCTTGGAAGCAAAAGAGTTCTTCTTCTGTGGCATTGCTCAAAGAACGCTTTGAGGGATATATTGCCATTTTAATTGCTCTCTAAGTTTTTATATGCGGTGGTAAATAATGAGTTTTCTTTTGGTACTGCGTTGTCTGCAATTACCTCTCTACTATAAATGTATTTAAAAAAAAATATATGTTTTAGGCCAAAACCGTATCTCAGAACTATCATTAAGATGATATCTCAAACATCAGACAATATATTCATAACCATTTAGTGAATTAGCTTTCTGTGAGGTCACTTTTAGAGGCCTTAAATGCTTCAGATGGTTCCAGTCACCACCGCCGTGAAAAATTCTCGACTTGGTAAGTATCTCTTAAATGGTGCATTTCACATTCAACCACTCAGAATGGCATTTTTTAACAGTTTAATTAAGCAGAAATTTTTAAAAAATTGGTGAAATTCCCCTTTGACTTACATTACAAGCACTGTAAATGTTTTAAAGGTATAAAAAGGTTTAAAAATGCTTCTGGTTGTTTTTGCAATGACATCCAGTATAAAACTCAGGTGAAATGTACGGATCGCCACATGAGGGTCCAGTTCTAAAACATTTGCATTTAATGTAAAATGGAGTGCAGATGAATAATGCATCGGCTGGGTCGGGTGAATGTTAGTGGGGTTGTTGCGCTGAGCTGATCTCTCATTGCTATCGTTCAGCATCCTCTCTATCGTTCATCTGCTCAGGCGAGCCACATATCAGCCTGCTGAAATTTACACCTGCCTTTTCTTTCTGTAATCTGTAAAACTGAGCGGTGTATCCTTGCATTTCATTAACTCCTGGCTAATGACATTACTGACTCGCCCTAAAGAGGTCGATGATGGAGCGGCCCTGGCCATGGCGCGGAAATTAATTCTGTAGGGTTAAACTCTGGAACTAACTCATGTTTCAACAAAGGGCCCTACCCAGCAGTTACATTAAGTGGCATAAATACTATCAGATCTGTCTTGATTTTACGGCCCTCAAACCCAGCAAATCCTCCCTTAGCATGCCACTTTTTGCCTTTTCTGTCACTTTGCTTTATTTGCTTTTCTGCGCTGGCCCAGCTCGACTCGTCCACTGTACATGCCTGAGCAAAACGAATCAATATTTGTTTTAAATAATGTAACTAAACAGATATCTAGGAGTCGTCGAAGCCATAAAAAACTCTGACGGATACATTTAGAGAGAAACCGTGACTAGAAGGAGCGGCGATAAAGAGATGATGTGTGCGAGGAGGAGACAGCCGATGAAGAGCTGTACTTCATTATAAGAAGGCAAATAGTGAAGGGGTTTTTACTTCTCCATCTGATCAGACTTTCTTTTTTTGTGGCGAGAGGATTGAGAATAGAATAGCTGCAGTGATAATAGGTTTGATACATATTCTGCCAAAAAATTATATCACGTTAATGAGGTGGCTTAGAGGGCTCATGCATTTTGTAAGAGGCATTTCCAATGTATTAGTATAATTACCAGTGATGAGAAAACTAACTGAATTTTCTCTCATGAGTTCATTTGAGCTCGGTAAAATTACACCACACACGCGTGTGCGAGAGAGAGAGAGAGGAAATTACCCAGCCTTCCAGAGAGGGCTCATGCCTGATTTGATCATAGCTGCTAATTGGATGATCATTTTCATAAAGCCTTTCAAACGGCTGACAGTATCTGTCCTTCACTTCTTCCTTTCTCTCTCTCTCTTTCGCTGGGAATAAATGGACTCCGTCGGATAGAAAAGGAGGCGAAGCAGCAGAGGGAGCTTGCAGAAAAATTCCAGGATATTTTAAGCCAAAAGTCCACAGGTGTAATCGACTCATTTTCAAGCAGTGCTTGTCCCCCTAATTAGCTGTTCCCCCTCAAGCCGTAACAAGGACCCTAACGAGAGTGGCTTTTTCCCAATAATAATCGCCATGGATACCTGCAGGGTGAGATCTTTCCACTGTTCCTCATCCTGTCAGCCAAACTGTGGAGCACTGGGGCTTAATGAACCTGAAAACAAGACTGGGGGTGAGCACACCAGCCAGCCCTGTGTGTGCTGAGAGCACGAGGGCTGTCTGTGTGTATGCACATGTGTGGGTGTGTGTGCGTTTCTTTTCTGTTAAACTAACTCTGTGTGTGTGTTTGCTGCTGGACCGCATGCAGAGGCTAATAAGGCAAAGTTACTGGAAAGGATATCACCATGGAGTATGATCATATAGATTTAAGAAGCAGGTCCAAATGGAGTGGGCAGCATAATTAAGGCAATGGCCTGTATTTCCATTATATTTGAGTCGGGAAAACATGTGGCAGCGTTGTTTTGCATGAGCGACAGGGCCGATGAGCGTGACGCCCAACCTGGAAGAGGATATGAAGATGGGGGTTGAGTGATATAGAGAAAGGAGAGGAGGAGAGAGGCACAGATGTGGTGGAGCCCCAGGCGAAAAGAGTCATTACTGGGCAAACTGCTCCGCTGGATATGTAGGGAGAGGGGTCGTGATGCTGGAGTGTCACTGATATCCCTGGAAAAGCGGAGAACATCTGGATATGTGCCACTCTCTCCCCCTGATGAGCCACCCAGCACGGGCTTCCTTATTTCCTAACTAGCTACCCCACACTCCATTCTGTACTGTTGAGGAGGATAAGGAGGGATAAGGCATGCTCACCAAATTACGCTCTCTGTAGGATTAAGTGCTTAAGTAAACAGTGGATATGCAGAGTTAAAACAGAGGCTGCTAAATGCACACGGCTAGTCCCTATCATTGCTCCACAGTTGCTGGTTTTACCAAGCAACGAACAAAGTGGAGGATTTCATGCAACTTAGTGGGTGACAATAAAAGGCAAATAGAATCATTGGCGTGCCACCCCTTCTGTGTCAGAGGTTACTTAAGGAATCATTTCTGGGCTTCTGTTTAAAGCTTCTGCTAGTAAGGCAGAAAAGATAGTGGCAAGACTGAAGCGCAGCGTACTCGCAACTAATCCAAAGGGCTGTATTTTGGTTCTTAGGATATCAAAAGCAGTGCAGGGGGTGCATATTGCTAGCTTGAAGTTTAGCATTAAGCAAAATAACTAACTAATCAACCTAGAATAATAAAAAAAATGCAAATTTGAATGTACTATATGCAAGAGCCAAAACCAACCCTCCAAAAAGGGTCTCCGTCATACATTAATGGTTATTATCCATTATGAGAAAAAAAAAATTGTGGGTGCTAAGTATCGACCATCTGGCACCAACCCAAGCTAGCGTGCCACAGAACAATTGCATTCATTAGGTTAATTTATCATGGTGGTAAGCTCAATTTACTTTTGCCTCTGTGAGACTAACTCATTAAGATTCTGCACGGCATTTCCTCAGGCCCACTTGTGATCATTCACACTGGGTTCACGCATAAGGATCCATAGATAGCAGGCAGTCAGTGGGTTATCTGCCAGCTCTAAACTCTCTAAATAGAGGGAGCAAAAAAAAGAGGAAGGATTACAGCAGTAAATGAGTGAGAACAAGAGATTTTAAAATGCCGTTGGAAGAGAGAGTGAGAAGGGAGAGAGAATGAGAAAGAGAAGCAGGCTCCCAGCTGACATAATGGAGGAGCAGGGGCCGAGCCGGGGGCACGTGACTAAATGTATTCTGATAACAGAGCAGCAGATGTCTTGCACGGAGGCCCTTTGTTGCCTGAGCAGCAGGAACCTGCACTTCTGTGGGTTCACTTCACACTGAATTCATTTGCCTGCCAGCTGCCAATTTAGGCAGAGCGCACTGCGACTTCCCAGCCGCTCCGTCGGCATGTCCCGGAGAAAAACCCAGTGGACGCTGCAGTCTTTGCAGTGAGCAATCTGCGCAACTAATCCTGCAATAAATACAAATGGGGCCAGAAGTTCATCAGTGACTGCATAGCTTTCTTTGTGAATTAAGGCAAACTGCAGTCTTGATTCTGATGTGATAATAGCCCTTAGAATTATATTTTAACTAGTGAGTAACCTGCCCAGAGGTTCTGCTTCAGCATATGCCTCCTAAGTCTCATCAGAGTTTTGCATGTCAATTGACTTGTCCTTGCTCCACCCTCAAATGTGTTCTTTCATAGCAACTGTTGTGAGGTTGGGCAAAAATCCCTTTCAGTCTAATGAGAAGTTGCAGCACACAGCTAGTTTTTGTCAGAATACAGAAATTTATTGGGTTATTAATTTCAAATCATATTTTACTCATGGAAATTGCTATATTGTTAAGCAATGCTGAAAATAATGCACTCTATAGAACACTGCCTGTTGTGTCAAATAGCTCTAGATTCATACCACTACACTGAATTTGAACAGGCTAATCTTGCTTCACTCTACTAGATTAGTTACAATCTAACTGACTAGTTACACTTAGCAACCAAGGCTATACCACCTGATGAGGGGGGATACTGATTTAACCCCTAGATTATAGGCCTGGTTGTAACGTTTACAGTTTGTGCATTCTTGATTACGTGTTGGATTACATATAATATCCCAGAGTAACCAGCCCAAAACTTTACAAGATCACCATTAATACTTCTGACTCTCACAGTTATCAACTCTGTCATTGTATGTAGTGCAGAGGCTCCCAACCACAGGGCCACAGACATTACTGGGCCAAGTTATTTGTTTACCAGCCTTAGCAATGCAGCAGTGAGAATGTTAAATTAACTGCTCTACTCCACATTTTACTAACACTGTTGCTTTTATTAATACTTTTATTTAAGACTTGTTTCATGCCAAAGTGTAAAATACAAATATGTTTGCAAATATATCAGTATATGCCACGTCTCTGTATGGCCTCTATGCTACACTATGCATGTGTGTTGTGTAGGCCACTTTAATGAAGTGTTGGTTTTGCCAGTTAATAGATGGCTAGTGTAAACTAGAGAAGTTGTTGCCTTTTCAATTACATACATGTGTGAGGCTGGGTTTTCAGCTTTGAGAGACACCAAAACAAACCTCCATAACAGGCTGGACACCATTCACATACAGCATTTGTCACTCACAGACATAACACCACACTATAACTGCTTTTTCTCCAAAACGCAGGCCCAGAACCCACATTAATGGTGGGTTTGCATATTTTATTCCATACATTTTGTTTTATATTATTAGGTTTTGACTGCCCTGTCAAAAATACTGCAAGCGGTTAGTCTGTCCACATTTTTAAAAAACTTGGGAATCTGCAATGTAGTGAAACTTGTAAATGTAAATTCATTCATTTGAATGGGATCTTCGTCAGCATTGTGTAAAGCTTGGGTAGATCAATTGCAAGGATTTATCTGACATTTATTTAAAAGTGAAGTCTCCTGGACTTTATGCAGCATATGAACAATTTGTAATTTTTATTTATTTATTTGTGTATGTTTATTACTTTTTTCTTTTCACATATTTTACATTGATTGTCTGTTGCCCCTTATGTATCTGTTTGCTCTTGTTTAGATAATATGATAAAATAAATGTGCTAACCAATAAAGAGACTGTTGAGCTCTTTTTAAAGGTTAGGTTATGCTGCAAGGCCTCCAGGCAACCTTCAGATTCATAGTGGATCCCTCAACACAACACGTCACTGCTACTCATAAGATCACATCTCAGCATCTTTGCTGTGTATCTATGGTCCTCCAAACAGAGTCCAAATACACAAGATTCAAATGCAACAGCAGCAGTAATTACAGGCCAACGTCCTTGACATTGAATGACAGGATCTGTTTGAATTATTTCATGTTCCATAGAGCCAACTGACAGTGTGACACACACTGTCACACACACTGTACTAACACAATACAATGCCTAGATCTGCATCCACATGCAGCTGACTGCTGCATTCAATGCCATCAATTCATTAACACCTTGGCGGAAACAAATTCACACCCCAGTGCTAAGTGCATTGGCTGGTGGCCTGTTTTCTGCTTTTATGCAGCATGCTGAATGCATAAGCAACCTTTCTCTCACTTGTCTCACAGATCTTCTACCTGCAAGTTCATGAGATCACAGTCTTCTACACATCTTAAAACTAAAAACAAAACTTTTAAACAAGTGAGATGAAATCTGAAAATGCTCAGGTCAGCTTTTTATGCATATTATACCAGTCATAAAAGGAACACTCATTGACCTTGCCCTTTCCTTATTCAGTGAAGAATTTTTGTTTAACTTTTCCAGGCACATTTCTTGCATTACCCCAATTTTTCAAAGCATGCTGTGAAAACTGACTGGAGCATAAGGGCATTTTGTAGGGAATGAGGAGCCCATTACTGTGCTTGTGTAACACATCGAGATGGAGGTTTTGTTCCATCCTAGAGAGGAAGATAATGCTTGTAATGGCAAAGATGAGCTGACTTCACTAAATTGTTCTGGCTTGTTGCAGAACAAAGGCGAGAGCATGCCCCCTCCGTGTCATTTTGGCATGCAAGCCAAAGAATAAGAATACCCCATTTCACAAGTTGGTGAATGATAAAAAAAGTTTTTGATTAAGGCTGGGGCTGCTCTATTTCTCTGGGATACGGAAGCAGTGCATGGAAGACGAGAGGATTAATCTTAAGGCAGTCTTTTTAACGCCTCTCAGCGCTGTTGTCGTCGTGGCGAAGTGGCGCCCTGTGAATAATGGTGTGTCCATCAGGCGGGATCTCAGACCCAGATTGGGATTTTCTTGGGGGATAATACAAGCGGGGCACAATGGATGATTCATAATGTACAGTTTTAGCCAAGCAATTTTAACTATTGTAAGAGGGAGGGTATTAGAGCAATCCCATACTGCGGCACAGGGACATGACAGCAGCCATTGTCACTCTGCGTCTCAGAGGAGTGCCTTGCTCACGTTATAAATACACCCACAAAGACTTTGAGAAGCCTTATGTTCAAAGAGTCACATCAGGATTTCAAAGTAGTTTGCTATGAATTCTGAATTCTTGCATTTACGTTATGTTAGAATTGTGCAACGAATGTCCTCCTACAAGTTTTTTTCCCAGTGAGTTTTGAGATACTCTAACTGTACTGAACAGAGAAAATCACCACTAACAGAGTTGTCTGGTTTGCAGTCATGTGAGCAGCACCTGTCTATAGTGGGGTTTGGGATTTAGAGTGTGCCGACATCCATCAGTGGTTCAATTTGATATTTAATTTAGACTTTTATGGGCCTCAGAGAGGATGGCTGATACCATTTCTCAGTCTCACATCAGTCCATAGGGAGGAAGCATAAATTCCATCTGACTGTAGTGCAGGACCGAACCAAGGCAATAGTAGATTTACCGAGCATGCTGGACAGTGGCCTTGATACTGCACTGACTGGGCCTTTTTCTGACAGCTCTGTCTTCATTAAAATATTGGTTTGAAACTGGCGTGCTAAGCAAATTTGATAAAAAAGAAATGACTGGACATTTCTTTTTCTTTTTGGAGGTCCTTAGCAGTTAGCTGAAGAACCTAGTCCTGAAACAAATAGGGCACATAAACACTGTCTACTTGTAGATTTTCATTTCCATCATTCTCACGAATAACAAAAAGTCAGTTAAATCAATTAACCTGGAATTAATCATAAGACTGAGTAACATTATGCAAAATAATTTAGATTTTCCTGATCTATGGTTGTAGAAAGACAGGCAATATTCAGTAGAGGCAATTTTCAAGGACCAGCACATAGCTTTATAAACTAATAATCTCCTAATAGTCCTTTTTAGTGTAATTTATAGGTTCCTACATTAGCCTTTTTGTATTAGTAATTATTTCTAAAATACCAAAGAGCCATCTTTTCCTTCCTGGTCTTTCTCTGCTGCTGATTTATAGCTTGGTTCTAGCCCGATGCTGTCTTGGAGAGGTGTGACATTTCAAAATATTTATAGCTCTGGCACATTAAAGACCTGACTCTGAAGGTGACCGGCTCCTCTTCCTCAGCTTCTTAATTAATGGAATCCACTACTTGCTCTTCCTGCCTTATTTACCCACTCACCACTACTGTACCAGGGTGACAGAGGTGCTGTTCGCCAAAACTCCTCACAAACACTCCTCACAACTGTGCTCTGCAGCACGCTTCTGGAGACCATTCCGCACTGAAGTACCAAATCTTTAATATTTTATTGATCCGATCTAAGCCTTCTGCCCAAAGTGGCAATTAAAATTCAATTAAACTGACTGAAAGCATCATATTAAATTTCAGCTCTTTACGAGCTCCCAGAAAATGCTGCAGGACAAATTTCGAATATAATCACACCCTTTTCAAATTATATCATCCAGTTCATTCTCCATAAAAGTGACACTTTTAGGTATACTTCCAATATTTTTTAAGTATAACCCTCTAATGAACAAAGTTTAGAGCCTTTAAATCAATTATTATTGGATATTTAAAGCAAGCTGAGTGCTTTTGTTTTACATGCTGCACTAGAAATGCTTAGAATTTGTCTTTCCTCCAAACACGTCCCTCAAAATTCATATGAACTTTACTGGCAATCGACTACATTTGTAGCAGCACTGTTTTACTAGAACATACAGGATAACTTTCACCACTGAGAGTGAACTCTTTAAATAAACTGAACACTGAGACACATAGTCACAGGAAAGCTTCAGCAAATGGTCCTCATCTCCATCACAAATGTTTCATATAAATTAATTAATCAACATCTTGCTATTAATATTGTAGCTTGTTCAATAATGTGTACACGTAAATTTTGGGTAATAGTTCTGCAGCATTTATTTGTTGGGTTGTAAGGACTCTTCTTATTCTGAAGGCTGTTGCTGTGTTTTTTGTTTTGTGTTATTAGGTAGTACTCAGTCAGTCTAATGCTGATGTCTGAGCAGGATGTAGCTTAAACTTTGAGTGAACTGTTAGATGAGACTCTCTTTGAGTATGACATGGCTGTGGCCTTCAACAGCTCTTTAATAAAGCACAATGACTTGTGCAGAAGCTGTCTCTTTCATAGCAGTGAATGCTACACTATGTAAATGACACACAATTGCTAAATTAATTTGAGACCTGTGAATCACTGTGATTTGTGCAAACATAGTGTGTATATACAGTGTATATACTGTAAAAGTCAGAGACTCTTCATTTATGTAATTTCCAGTCAAAATGGCTTAGTTATTAATTTTATTATCATCAGAGGAAAAAGAACAAATCTTATATTTAACACAAAATAACACAGAAGCCTTAAAACCTAAACGTAATATCAAAGTTTTCAGTATTTTGAAAGTTTCAGTATTTCTGCATTTATTACAGCTTCCATTCTTTTAGGAAACTTGCTCTCAGTTTTTTAAAGAAATCTACAGGGATAATTTTCTTTTTTTTTCTTCTTCTTGTTTTTATTATTGCGTCTTGTAAACGCCTCCCAAGTTCAGTTTTAGAAATTGCATTTTCTGCTTCTCACGTTCAATCCCAAACATGTCCAGTGATGTTAAGATCTGGGCTCTGTGTTGGCCATTGTTGTGAGAACACCAGCAGCTTCTTTGTTTATATATAGTATATATTTCTCTCCAGATCAAAGAAAAGATTGAGCTGATTCATACGAAAATATTTCTGGCATTCCAGTGGTCACACATGTGTTCTATGCCATGCTGTTGCTCCACATGCCTGGCCTGTATGAATACATTGTTTAGCACTGTGTGTGGGGAAGTGGAGGGGTCATTATGGATAAATCTCTCTCTGGGTGTTCCAGATTTGGTAGCCTTGCCTGATCATTTCCCCAGCAGCCAAACCCTCCACCTGCCACCACGTTCACTTTCTCCATATGAAAATATGACAGTCTTGTTCCCTAATGATTGTTCCCCAAGTTCCCAAAAGTTGA